>ML677384.1:786784-903249 GCA_007922305.1 Dermatemys mawii | reverse complement strand
ATGCTGCATCCACTGCAGTAGTATGTTCTCAACCCATTTGAAGCAGACAGACTCTGTGACTAAAATGCCACAGTCTGACTAGGATGCAGAGTGGATCTGCGCTGCTCCAAGAAGAGAGCCAAAGAGATTGTACAAATCCGCGAGGCACAAATCTCTCCTTGTGCTGCTCGCCGCATAGGGAGTGCACATTTTGCACCAGCCATTAGGCTGGTGTGAAATGAGGCTAGATGACAGGGCAACAGCTCAGAGTTCTGTCTGCTCCCCTTTTAGTTTCCTGCACTTACGGATGCCTGGGGGAAAGAGCAGGAGTGAGCATTAAGGGCCTAATCCAAAATCCATTCCATGTAATGAGCTCATTGACTTCAGCAGTGAGCATTAGATCAGGCATTCCCTCCCCAAGTACAGGGACTGCTACTGCAAGTGGCTACAGCTGTGCCGTTGTGCTGGGGCTTGATTTCTACCTTCTTTACCGAGCTGTTTAGTTAGTTTTCAGCTATGGATTTAAATTCCTTCTATGTCTTTTGGGGCCTGATTTCTCCCCAGTACTACCCCAGTTTTACACCATTGATTCCACTGACACAAATGGTGTGGGGAGTTGGGCACATTGTGTGTCAGAACAGTGCAAAATTCAATACCACATCCATTATGTGTCTTCACTGTACTATGAATCAGGCAAGTTAAGTCTTAGTTCATTAATGTGCCTTCAAATCCACAATGTTCATTGAAGGCAGACTTCTTAATCAGAAAATGGATTGCAGCCCCAATACCAATGAAGTGTTTTAGTTTCATGTCCAGCCTGGGCATCTATTAAAGGTTCCAAACTGTATCATGACTACAAGTGCTGAAAAGATATTGGGACAAGGCATTTATGAGAGAAATGGGTGATACAGCTAGTAGCCAGGGCACAAGCAATCTAGCTTGAACATGCTGTGATGTAATACATTGGTGGGATTTTGTTTTGCCACTAGTAGAACTGATGGATTTACATACCACCCTCTTTGCCAGTGCTGAAAATTTGGTGCTGCACCTGGAAATGACTTCATCAGCCATTACTGGAAACACTGATTCAGTACCGTTGGAAGGTCATTCCTGGCTTTGTCGCTTTCTGGTAGGGATGTTCACAAGGAAGATATTGCAGTGCTGCAGCTCAGCAAGCTTTCTTGAGTATCCAGGAATAGAAGCGGATACAGGCTAATACAATATGTGCCCATCTTTAATTCTGAAACAATGGAATTATGGTATATGAGCACTGTAAGTCTAGCAGCATTAGAAAATGTTGTAGAAATGAGGCATATTTTGAAGAACAGAGGTGCCATCTAGTGGAAATAATACAGGTCTGCCACATTGAACTGTGAAAGGAGAACTTGTACCTTCTTCACATCACACAAAGAGCAAGGTGACCAAAAAGCATCTTTCCACGAATGGTTTCATAGCCAGTGAAAAACAGGCATTGTGCCTTGGGGCTCAGAGCACGAGAATGAGAATCAGAATCTTCTGAGATCTAATCCTGGCTCTGATCTGTGTAGTCCTGGCTTCTATATGGACTTGCTGCATGACTTTGGACAAGTCATGATAAGTTTGAGGCCCAGGTGCTACAGAGGAGCATTCAGTGCACCTGGAGGAAGTGTAGAGTCTTCATTCCAGCTTCCCTTCTCTGTTGATCCTGTGAGGAGAGGGAGAGGGGCAGCTTTTGAGTGCTCCCAATGCAGGTTGTCAATTTCAGGGTCATTTCAACTTTTTCAGGCAGATAGCTGCTTCCTAGGAGCCATTCCACGGGGCAAAATCTCAAGAGTGCATTGTGCGCTGGCCCTAACTCCTACACTGCTGGGAGTGGGAAGATGGGTCACATGTGGCTTCTATGACAGGGCAATCTTAAGCTGCTGCCTTAACAGAAATTTCAATCCCCTTTAGTTTACCCGGTGCTGAGGATATGCATCTTTATTTCCGTGGCCCAGATTCTAGCCCTCGCTAAAGCTGCTCTGTGTTGCACTGATGGTTCAAAGCAGCTTTAAATCTGGCTCTACACCATTTCCCCTGCTCTAGGCACAAAATGGTAAGGTCAGAATGCTGCTGCACTCCAGCAATCCCCAGTCAGAAAGGTCTCTGGGAGCTGTTGTTGCTAGTGCAGTTTAGAATAACCTTGGGACTGCTCTAAGTTGTTTCTTGGAACCAACCCGGTGTCTAGTAGCCTTAAGATCTCAGCAGATCTGTGGTAGATGTAGCTGGCCCTGAAGATACGGCCCTCTGTGTATATTTCTCCATCAGTAAAATTGGTTTAATGCTTTCTTCCTATCTCATAAGGGTGTTGAGAGGATTACTGAGTTAGTGCTTGTGTGGTCCAGTGCTGTGTATGTGTTTAGTGTTTACTTTTAAGGATTGTAAATCCTGATAAAATCAAGAGCCACAAAAATGAGGTTCAAGTCGCAGACCCTTGAGGTGGGAATATGGCCCTATACTGGAAAAAAAATGTATGTAACACATGAAACCAGTCTCATTTCCCTCTTCCATCCCTTTCCCTTGTTGCTCTCCCATTCGTCTTTACATAGCCACTTGAGTCCCAAAACAAGGATAGAGCCTCTCTTCTTAACAGTCTGACGATTGTCTGCCCATGATGTAAATCCACTGACTGCAGGAGAACTGGCATGGTTCAGCTGAGGAGGAAATGGGGAAGGACAAAGTGACTTCTGCAACATCTGAATGCTGTGAGCTGAGGCTCCTTACTGGCCTCTCTGGGAAGCCTATAGAGGGGAAACTAGCTGCCTACACTGAGCTACCGACCTAATGCCACCTGTGGGGTTTGCTAGTGAGCTGCTGACAGTGCCGCAGTCCTGAGGACACAGTAGTAATAATGGAGGGGGTTGAGTGGCTGTATCTCATGCTGACCCTGAGCTGAAGATTTACTTGTGAGGGCCTGTGATGGGGTGTTCACCCCACACGAGCCTAGAAGGCGTTAATGAGGATGAGAAGGGGCCAATTAATACGATAGAGTGCAGCTGAGGGGAATTAGATGGCCTAAGTAATCCCTTGAATGATGATGGACCCCAGTTGAGAAGGAAAAGGTGGGACTAGTATAAAGCTAGGAGGGGAGGGAGCTGCAGTGAAGGAGGAAGTGGCACTATCTGGGCAGTGAATGGGAAGGCTGTCTGCCGGGCGGTCCCTAGGGCGATGCAGGGTCCAAGACAAATCAGCCCCTGCCACAGACACAGGAACTAGGGTGCAGGGGCTGCTGCATCACCGCCGGGCTCCTCTGGCTGCTGGCCCCACATGCCCAGGGTCTTGGGTGCCAGCCAATCTCACTGGCCCCGATTCACCATACCCAAGGGACGGCTCTGGCTGCCTGATACGGTTACTTGATACCCTGGAAGGGGAAGGCTATGGTGACCTGGCCAGGCCAAGTCATAAAGTTGCAGAGAGAGAGAGAGAGGTGGCATAGCGTACAATGAGCAGGAGAAGAGGTCACTGGAACCAGAAAGAGCTAATCCCCAGAGCGACCAGGAGGAAGTGCCCTAGCAGTGAGAGTATGTTGTGACAGGACCATCTAGCCTCTTGAAGTGTTTTCACCTTCTTAACCTTCACATACACCGCTAAGTGGCATAGCTGCCCAACACCTCAGAGCTTTAAGCTTACAGTAAGGATTTTTTCCGAAACATGTCCACTGTTGCTAAAACGAGTTCAACTCCATTGGTGGTACCAATGCTGAGATCCTTGTGGCAGACATGCTACCACCGCCCAGTTTCAAACACTATCAGTAGGCCTGTGCTAAGCAGGGTAAGGCGAGGCAGTGTGCTTCAAATGCTAGTGGCAACCAAGAGCTTGTTTACACTATGATCTCCTAGCACCCTCAGAGCCAAACCGGTACTAGCACAGGTGTAGATAAGACTCAAGAGTCCATCTGCATGAGGAAAATTACCTGCTGTTGCCAGAGGTTGTCAGCAATGGGTCAGGTCTCCCCTTGTTCCCTCTCAACTGGTGTTGAAAAGATTTATAAAGGCTAATGTTGCAAGGGATAAAACATTTTCAGCACTATTATGAAAACATGCTGGACACCCATTCTACCCAGCAGCTTTTTATAACGGTGTTGAAAATGATATTTGTTCCACAGACACTAGCAACTAAATCATTTTTATCACCAGATGAGAGGGAAAATGGTGCATAAGGGAAAGAGGGAATTCTATTGCTGACAATGGTTGTCAGCAACAGGTCATTTTCCTATCATAGACAGAACTTTAAAATGTTTCCAGATCTCACGGAATAACTTTGGTTTGTGCTAAGCCTGTTGGTGTTTCATTTGCAGCAAACTCTTTCTGCGTAAAAGATGTTATTTATATTTCGTTCTTTGGCCAGGCAAAAGGGATTTCTTTTGTTGGCCTGCTGTGTTCTTTTTTGCAATAGTGCAGCTCTTCTTTATCATCTTTATCATTATGGGTTATCATCTGTCTTCCTTCTCCATTGCTGAAATCAGATGAATCAATGCTCTGCCGAGCCACAGTCCCAACAGATGCTTTTCAGGCCATATAGTCAGGTATTGATTGTTACCACTGGAGAGGGGGGCCAGAGGGAAATCACATCAAGGTGAAATGACTAATTTTGCTTTTTCTTTTCTGGAAGCTTTGGGTGTAAGTATGGGGAAACGGTTTCTGTCACCAATATTGTTATTGTTTCGAAAATGGCAAATTTCAGTTCAAATTCATGAAAAAGATCACAATTTGCTGAGCAAGTGCATAACAGAAACATGCTGCAGTATGAAATACTTACACAAGGCCAAGATGGGTCAATAACTGAGTGAGAGCCACAATGACTCCATCACTTTGAGATTTTAGGATGAAAAGCACTCTGAAACAGTGAAGTAGTAATAGCAAAAGCAAATAAAAATTAGACTAAACTTAGAGCCATAAAACTGGATTCACTCTGGAATTTTCACAAGGCAAAAGCCATTCAGCTCACCAAATAACTCTCAATACCCAATCCCAGTTTGTGATTGTTGATGTGTTGACATGTCTAGCTCCCTATAGCCACTTCTGTACCAATATCAGGGAGTTGTGAAGGATTCATATTTAAAGTTCAGAAGCTATCAACGTTCTTTTTTCTAGTAAAATCCTTTGCTCCAGTAATTTATCATTGAAGCTTTCTCCTACCAATGAACAATATGCTCTAAGCACTCTGGTTTAATTGCTGTTACCATATTGCTCTTGCTTTGCTGTAAATAACTTTTTGTCTGTGAGAGGAAATATGCTAACCAATTCACTGAAATTCAGATACTGTCAACCCGGGTATTACAAGTAGAATAGCAGCTAGATGGCATACATTATATTTTCATCCCCAGTCTGCAGAATGCCCATAAATAACTTGGGGAGAAAACATTATGCCTATATAATTTGTTGTCAGATAGAAAAGCAATTTGTAACACAGGGAGGGTGGGAGGTAAATGTGAGGCTCTTCCTTGAAAACCATTGTGGGATTCGTTTTGCTTGCTGCTGTTTTCTAACTTGTGCTGTCAGAAAGTTGGTCTTCAAATGTCTTTGGCTGCTGATTCATTCTAAGCCTCGGTTTAACATTCCAAACCAAAGAAGTAAAAGTCACTCTTTAAATCAGACACCATCACCTGCAAATGGAAATGTGGATGTTGGTATGTGCTGATTCCTTATGCTAAGTTCTACCCTGAGTTACACCTATGAAGTTTCTGTGGACTCTAGTGTGACTGCACAGATGTGCCTGAGAGCAGAATTTGGCCTGTAGGAAGAAACAATAGTGGTTCTTCTTTTGTGCTACTGTAATTTCTCAAGTCTGGTTTTCCTCCTATATTAAATGTTCTTAGCCTATGGCTATGCTAGAGAGCTTACAGCAGCACAGCTGTACTGATGCAACTGTGCCGCTGTAAGATCTCTTGTGTAGCTGCTCTATGCCAACAGGAGAACTCTCACATTGACATAATTAAACTATCCCCAACAAGTGGCAGTAGCTATGTCAGTGGCAGAAGCTCTCGAGCTGACGTAACGCTGTGCACACTGGTGCTTCTGTTGTTGAAACTTACGTTACTCAGGTGTGTGTGTTTTCACACCCCTGCGTGATGTACATTTTGCTGACATAAGTGGTAGTATAGCCACGGCCTTAGATTTAATTCTTAAGAGTGGAAAGCAAGAGAACATGCTCATGTCCAGAGATTGCCTGTGAATTGACGGATGCAGGGACAAAGTTGATGAAGAAGATGCAGTGAAAGAGGATGTTATTTCTGGGTATTCTATTCTTTCTTTTTCTCCCCAGAACCTTGCGTTCAGCTATTCATGTCAGATCAGTAGATGCATAACTTTCCACAGATCAAACTATTTACTAAACTGTCTCTGGTCAAAGGCTTCCATTACTTTTGTGATGCTGTATTAAAAAGGAAGGTGGCCATCTAAGCCAGTGTTGTCAACCAATGTTAGTTACACCATTGTGATAAATCATGTACAAAGTATGCCTTGTAAGGTAACATTGGAAAAGTTAAAATCTGCTAAGTTATCATCCTGTTTAAAAGTATGTATCATATTGTGTATGAAGTTGTGAAATTTTGCTGTATGCTTGTTACAAAACATGCTGTGTTCTTGGGTAACACCCAAAAGACAGATTTACATCACGACCAGCCAGCCATGTGTTGATGGACCATTAAATAGAATCACTCTTCCAATGGGGCTCCCTCCCACCCTTCCCGCACCAAGGATGCCTCAGACAATGGATGCCCATGACAGAACAGGGCAGATAGAACATGTGATCCATGACTCCATGTTTGAGCCAGTCCATGCAGATGGACTGGGGGTATAAATTGAAGAGCGTGACATCACCTCAAGCCCGCTTTCCTGCTCCACATCTCTGGAATGTGATTTCTAACAACAGGGGATCTTTGAGCAGTGGACTGAGGTACATTTTGGATGTACCAGAGAGACTTACTACAGACTGGCAGGTTTAACATCACTGTGATTACCCTGATCCACAGACCCTGAAATCAATTATAATGTATATGATTATCTTTTTTTATATAGTAATAAACCTTTAGTTTTAGTTTAAAAGGTTTGGTTTTGGGGTAAGGTCTGCCATAGACCCGGATGAGTGGCTGGCTCTCTGGAGCTGGAAGAACCTAATGTGATTTCTGTGATAAATTATTATTAAAACCAGAAGTCTGTTTTTTCTGGGTGACACATGAGGGGCTATAGGACCTGAAGGGAACAGTGTGTGGCTTCATAACAACTAGCGTAGTATTTTGGAAGCACACATTAGTTACTGGCTTGGTGACATCTCATGATAGAGTATACCACCAGTTGTTTCAGGCAGTCTGACCTGAGATTGGCATTTCAGCTGTGTCCCATACCAGGCACTGTGACAACTTTCTCTCCTAGTCATAGGGACTGATCTAAAGCTCATTGAAGACTTCTATTAATGTCAGTGGGCTTTAGAGCAGGCCCCTAGTGAAGGGAGAACCATCTCTTCTGGCAGTGCTAGCAGTAAAAGCTGGTAGGAGCTAGATGATATCTATCACAGGACAAACATCCATAAGGCCCTTGGAGTCTCCAAGTTTCAACTCAAAAATGTTCTTATAAGTAATTCTGGCCTGGAGAGGCAAAGGATTCATTCTATGCAATTAAATGGACATCACTCTAAAAGGATTCAGTCTATGCAATTAAATGGGACTTTCTTCTCCAACCCTTTTGCCATTTTCCTGCCCTCTGCAGGATTTTATTGATGTCTAGTTTTGTTGTAGAACGAAGGATGAAGATTGGATTTATGGCTTCCCTGGGTAAAAAGATCCTAACTAGCACTCTGAGGCTAGCGAGGAAGAGGTTAGAAAGCATATGTGCATCTTTCTCTCGCCTGTTCCTACCTAGCTTTGTGCCATTCCTGGTACCGCAGAACCATGTGATACGTGGAGGGTTTGCCATTTAAGAATCTCTCCCCAATCTGGGCATTTTCACGAACTGCAGCCCCACTGCTGCTCAATCTGAACTTCTCTAAATCTCTTAAAATGGCTGAAATTACTAATATAAATTACATGTGGATTTTTATGCTGTATTGTATGTCTTTCAACATGAAAATATGCCACCCTGTTTTCTGTCATAGCCTAACAGTCTGCCTCTGATAAGAGGAGTAGTAGACTCCCTGGGTTTGTTGTTGTAGGGCCTGTTCCAAAGCCCAGTGGAGTCAATGAAATTTTTCCATTGGCTTCAGTGGGATTTAGAGCAGAACCATGCTTCTGGTAGCATGGCACACCCATGGAACTGATTATGCTGTATATAGTTACTGGGTTTGTTAGCCATTTAAAACAAAATATTCCTATTACAGCGTGAACTGTCAACTACTCACTTCAGCACATCTAAGAAGAAAAATACAGTGGAATCTGCTAATGGTGAGTTAACTATAGTCAAACTCTCTTTACAGTGGCTTGGAAGTCTAATTGTTTCAGTGCATTGCAGTGTGTAATGATAGTTCTGGCTAGTAACATCTTTTTTGAAAAATAAATTGCTGAACGGAAATTCCACTGAATATGTAAACTTAAAAAAAGCTCCAAATAATCAAACTGAAACCTAACTTCTACAGTATAGCCCTTGGGATCTCATCTGTAACATCAAATTTAGGGGGTTGTTTTAATTAGATCATTATGTGAACAGCTACTGGTTACTAATTTTTTTAAAAATTAAATCATTATGCCTTATCCCCAAAATTTGCCATTGCAGCAAGGGACTGTGCCAAAAATCCTTCAATTTGTTCAATCTCCCTGCTCTGACTAGAGCTATGTAAGACTAAATAATAATAAAAATGCACACCATTGGAATAAACAACTAAACACAAGAGAACCCCCTTGCTAATCAGAGCAGCATGAGTATTAGAAGATAGTCAGTGGACCAGGCTCTCTGTTGTGCAGCCATTTACACTGGTGCAACCTGAGTACAAAGTGGGTGTAACATCTCCTAAATCAGAATAAGACGATGAAGACTTGTGGCACCTTAGAGACTAACCAGTTTATTTCAGCATAAGCTTTCGTGGGCTATAGCCCACTTTATCGGATGCATAGAATGGAACAGAAGTAAGATGTATTTATATACACAGAAAGAAAAGAAAAAAAAGTTTGTACATTAGCATACGAATTCTAAGAGGCTGTTTAATTTGGATGGGCCATTATCAGCAGGAGAAAAAAAATGGAATCTCTGTCTGACAGGAGATAACAACAGAAATCAGAATAGTGGCCCTTTACACTTCCTTTGCACTGATATGAAGGAGCCCAGTGTTTTTCTCGTAATCAGCACCCCAAGCTTTCTCCCCTACCTCTTCACAAAACACCTTCATGTGGTTGGGAGTTTGGGCAGAGAGATTTTAATATTATTTCAGTCACTTCCATCAACTAAACACAAATGGAGTCCTGTCTTTAGTCTAAGACCTAATCTACATCTAAAACTTAGGTTGAACTAGTTACATTGGTGAGGGGCTGTGAAAAATTTTACACCCTTAGCGCTATAGTTAAGTTGACCTAACCCCAAGTATAAAAATGAGTAGGTTGATGGAAGGATTCCTTTGTCAACCTAGCTCCTGCCTCTCAGGGCTTGTCTCCACTTACTGGGGGATTGATGTACGGCAGTCAATTCACCGGGGGTCGATTTAGCGGGTCGTTAGTTCAACCACTGGTCACTCGCCCATCGACTCTGATACTCCACTGGAACAAGAAGCATAAGGTAAGTCGATGGGAGAGTTTTTCCTGTCTACGCAGTGCGATGTAGACACCACAATAAGTCAACCTAAGATACATTGACTCCAGCTACATTATTCACGTAGCTGAAGTTGCATAACATAGGTCAACTTAGCCCCTTCGTGTAGACCTGCCCTCAGAGAGGTGGATTATCTACATCGATGGAAATCCCCCTTCCATCGCTGTAGGAAGCACCTATGCTATGGTGTTACAGTGCCATAGCTGTGTTGCTGTAGTGGCTTTGGTGTAGGTGTGGCCTCAATCACTGCTTTTCAGTACACTTCTCAGTGCCTCTCTCACATGGACTCTTGTTTTTTCTGTCCTGAGAGCCAGGAGGAGAATTCATACTAATTTGGGTTGAGCCACCAATTTTAGGGCCCAGTTCAGCTGAGCGCTGAGTGCTCTCTTCAGTATCCCACAGAAGATGCTTAGCATCATTGAGGATCAAGCTCCTAACATGGGGCTTTGGGCAGGACCCTTAAGTCTCTTGTGCTTCAGGCAGCCAGCTGGTTTGGACCAGACAATACTTGCAACATAATGCTTAAAAGCCTGCTTCTCTACTTTATAAATACACTTGAACTAATTGCAGAACTGTTTAATATGGACTGGTTATAAAAGGAGCATTAAGGGGATTATAGCACTTGTTTGCAAACGTGGACCAAATCTGTCAGAGCCAACATCCCAAAACCTGTGGGAGTAACATCAATTACTTGAGAAATAATGAAAGAACAACAACAACAACAAAAACCCTGTCCCATTATCTAGACAGAAGTAATTGGTTAACCATACAAAGTGGATTTAAGAGCAGCATTATAGGTATGTTGGACCAGATCATTAGATTAGAAATGGCTCTTTAGAAAACAATGTAGAAAGTGATTATTGAATGGTATTGTTTGTAGTTTTTCTTTTTTGGAAAGTTTATGACATGCTTTGGAGAGAGAGATCATTAATACAATTAGAAAAGAATGGGGGGAATCTGGATAGTGGGTTTCTCAACGTAGAACAGTTCAGGTGAGACTGGGGACAGAAACATTTAAAATCTGGAATAATCAGAATAGAATTCCATCAGGGTGTGTAATCTGGTTATTGCTATTAAACACAATGATTGATTGGCTGTTATTTCTGTCCACCCTCACTTCTACTTTCCACAAAGGAGGCTGGGAATTTTTCTTCTCCTGCTCCTTCTGTCTGACACTGTCTGACACTGTTGCTCATTCTGTAACTTTAAAAACTTTTTTTCACTTTAGAGTCTGATCAGCACTGAAATGTGCTTTGTTTTCCTTTTCCTACCTTAATGCATCTTTCTATTCGTCCCACATCTTAACTAGTTTCTAGATATACTTCTTTGCATAAGTGTAAGAGGCAGAATGATCTAGTGGTTAAAGGACACTAGAAATCAGGATTGCTAGATTTGCTGCTGCTGCTGGCTCACTGTTTCAACACAGTCAATTCGAAAGGCCCACGTCTGCAAAATAGTCCACTGGCTCCGTGTGCATCAGTTTTTGGCTGCTCACCCTGAGCAGCATTATGCCAGTTTTTTAAGAGGTGCTGAGGAGCTGTGGGCCCTCATTTTCTTCAGCTGAAAATGTTAGGCTCAGCACAGTTGAAAATTGGGCATGAAATATTTTTATTTCTATTTATGGATTTATTCTATTTTTCATTTTATAAGATCATCAATTGCCATGGCATTTGGAAAAAAAGTTGAGCATCCAAAAAATGAGATGATAAAAATTAATGGATATTTTTGAAAATATTGGCCTTGGTCTCTTTGCACCTCATTCTCTCTCTGTAAAATAGTTTATTTCGGAGGGGAATTTACTGTTCAGGGCATAGCTTGAGATCCTCAAATGAAAGATGATGTCAAAAGTGCGTAGTTTCTGTTATTATCTTTACTCTTGTAACTTTCAGCTTTCTATTATTTAGCTTCCTCTCTTTCTGTTATTTTCCCTTTCTTGCCAGAATACAAATTGCTGTAGCCAACTTCACAAATCATTCTCATTGTCATATGTCTTTTCCTTTATTTGTAGGTGGTATCTTTCATGCAAAAGGAATTACATTAATTATAATAAAATTAGTTGATTTAGGGGGAGATGTGATGTAGCAGGGTTAGAGCAGTGGACTGGGGCATCAGGACTCCTAGAATTTTTACCATGGACTCATAGGACCTTAGGCAAGTTCCTTAGACAAGTTACAGGACTTTCTGTCCAAGAGGGCCTCCAGCCCTCGCAGAAGGGTTGGAAAGATTGAGGGCCCCATAAAGGAGATGGGTAACCTCTGGTGAGCTTTCTGAATACATGCATATAGGAATGTCTATTATTTTTATGTTTTCTCTGCAATGCTTTTACCTGAAGAATAAATGTGCTTGCTTGTGTGCTACCTTGAAACTGCTGGTAATATTCTAGTTCACTGATATTCAGACTGAGGCTTCTAAGCTGCAAGTGGTTCCTTAATGCGTCCTCTGCAGCTCTTTGCAGCATGGGGTAGTAAAACACTGTGTGAATTAATTATTAACCAATCTAAGTTATTATCCAGTCAGAATGCTTTTACTATGCTATTAACCTGTTTAAATTGATAAAATAATAATACTTCATCAGTCATTTTGCTGCGAGAATAATGTATATATGGATAAAATAGTAAATGAAACAACAAATTATGACTACTGTGGCTTTTCTGCATAATGTTGATTGCACTTTTGGCTCCTGAACCACTGAGGTCTCAGTATCACTGCTCCAATTATAGCCCTCAGAGAGAAAGCAAAGCAGGCTGGCTTGCTGGGAATATTACAGTATAGCTCAGTGAGCTGTGCAGCCTTAAAAGCTGAAGACAGAAGGGAGTCAGACACTGGTCTCTGCCCAGGAGAGGTGATGACTGCAATGTGGAAATATAAGGGCAGTTACTCTGAAACTATGGGTGTTTAGATTTGGGCTGTATAAAGTGAATACAGATTCAAATTTGTATTTCTACCCCTCTCAAACTTCGTATCAAAGATTTTGGTTAAAACATATATCTATGATTTATGTTTATTTCCAGATGATTGTGAGGCAGAATAAAGGAATGTTTACATTTTGGGACTTAAACTTGACAATAATACAAAACTGGAATGTACACCCTAAGGGAATAATCACTCTAGAGAGCAAGAGCCAATTTAAAGATTCATTGTGGTACAGATACAGATTTGATAAGGAGTATTTTGGTCCCTTTGAGGCAGAGCTCTTGCTGGCTCTGTCACTGAATGTTATTTAGCAAGCAGAAGCTTAACAGCTTGATTTGAAATCAAGCAATAGCTGTAAGGTTCTTGGATAGTGTTGTTGCTTCACCACCTTTTGTAGGACACATGGGTGAACCCAAAAACACACCCAACAGTTCAGGTTCTCATGGTGCTCACACATACAACCTGAACCTCTGGGGTCTCCAAAAATTGGATGGAAACCTAGTATTTCAGAGCACTGGGCATCAGATATTCTCTGCTTCCAATCAGGCCAGAATTAGTGTAAGAATAAATCTTCTCATGGTATTTCAACACTTCCATTCCTTGCCATAATCTGGAACTGCAGACACATGAAAATGAGAAATAAGGGATAGAGATGATTGGTTTTCTTTTTCATACTCCCCAAAAAGGGGATGGGAATCAAATACCTAGTTTCCCAGCTGTGAATATGATTGATATTCCCATAAATAACCCAAAATGTCACTGATCTTCACAGGTATTCTGATAATTTAGTGCTCATTGGGCCTGCTGCTGTCAGCAGAGAGGAGAATAAAGATCTCCTCCCAAAGTGGCTCAGCTCCTCGCCTCTGGAGGGAAGAAAAGTGGCTATTTCGCCCTGGATGATTCAGTTTCTGCCCGCAAGGCCTGAGAGTGAAAGTGAAGACCATGCTCAGTTCCTTTCTGTGGCCCATATTACCAAGGAATGGTAAGGGAGAGGACATGATCCTCTTCTTCTGGGAGCAGCAGGAATTCCAGCAGGAGCTACAAAAAGATGCAAAACTCCAGTTGAGGCCAAATCAGCACTGAGTAGAGCAGAAGGACTACTTCTTGTGTTGTGCATACAACTCTCCTGCAAATACTTCCCAGAATGATGTTTGCTTTTTTGTGACAGTTTTACGCCACTGATTCGTAATTAGCTTGTAATCCACTATGACCCTCAGATCCCTTTCCGCAGTACTCCTTCCTAGGCAGTCATTTCCCATTTGTATGTGTGCAACTGTTTGTTCCTTCCTAAGTGGAGTTCTTTGCATTTGTCCGTATTGTATTTCATCCTCTTTACTTCAGACCATTTCTCCAATTTGTCCAGATCATTTTGAATTTTAATCCTATCCTCTAAAGCACTTGCAACCCTTCCCAGCTTGGCATCATCCACAAACTTTATAAGTGTACTCTCTATGCCATTATCTAAATCACTGATGAAAGTATTGAACAACACTGGACCCTGAACCGATTCTTGTGGGACCCCACTTGATATGCCTTTCCAGCTTGACTGTGAACCACTGATGATTACTCTCTGGGAACGGTTTTCCAGACAGTCATGTACCCACTTTATAGTAGCTTTGTCTAGGTGGTATATCCCTAATTTGTTTATGAGAAGGTCATGAGAGACAGTATCAAACATCTTACTAAAGTCAAAATATACCATATCTACTACTTCCCCCTATCCACGGGGGCTTGATACCCTGTCAAATGTAGCTGTTGGGTTGGTTTGACATGATTTAGTTCTTGACAAATCCCTGGTAATTGTTACTTATCACCTTATTATCTTCTAGGCATTTGCAGATTGCTTGCTTACTTATTTGTGCCATTATCTTTCCAGATACTGAAGTTAAGGTGACTGGTCTGTAGCTCTCTGGGTTGTCCTTATTCCCCTTTTTATAGGTTGGCATAATATTTGCCCTTTTTCCAGTGCTCTGGAATCTCTCCGACTTCCATGACTTTTCGAAGATAGTCACTAATGGCTCAGATATCTCCTCGGTTAGCTCTTTGAGTATCATAGGATGTATTTCATCTAGCCCTGGTGGCTTGAAGACATTTAACTTGTCGCAGTAATTTTTAACTTGTTCTTTCCCTATTTTAGCCTCAGATACTACCTCATTTTCACTGGTGGTCACTATGTTAGATGTCCAATCACTACTAAACTTTTTGGTGAAAACGGAAACAAAAAAGTCATTTAGTACTTCTGCCATTTCCACATTTGCTGTTATTGTTTTTCCCCACTCACTGAGTAACGGGCCTACCATGTCTTTGGTCATCTTCTTGCTTCTAATGTATTTGTAGAATTTTTTCTTGTTACCTTTTATGTCTCTAGCTAGTTTAATCTTGTTTTGTGCCTTGGCCTTTATAATTGTATCCCTACTGGCTTATGTTGTTGATATTCACCCTCTGTAATTTTACCTAGTTTTCACTTTTTATAGGACTCTTTTCTGAGTTTCAGATAATCGAAGAGCTCCTGGTTACATCAAGGTGGTCTCTTTCCGACGCATAGTTTGCTCTTGTGCCCTTAAAAATTTCTCATTGATAAATTGACAATTCTCTTGAACTGTGTTTCCCTCTAGACTTGCTTCCCATGGGATCTTACCTACCAACTCCCTGAGTTTGCTAAATTCTTCCCTCTTGAAATCCATAATCTTTATTGTGCTGTTTTCCTTCCTACCATTCCTTAGAATTATGAACTCTATCATTTCATGATCAATTTCACCCAAGTTGCCTTCTGCTTTCAAATTTTCAACCAATTCCTCCCAGCTTGTCAAAATCAAATCTAGAACAGCTTCTCCCCTAGTAGCTTTCTCCAACTTCTGAAATGAAAAAAAACGTATTGGCTAATCTGTCCCTACTGTGTTATTTTCCCAACAAATGTCTGGGTAGTTGAAGTCCCCCATCACCACCAAGTCCCATGCTTTGGATGATTGTGTTAGTTGTTTAAAGAAAGCCTCTTCCATCTCTTCTTCCTGGTTAAGTGGTCTCTAGTAAACCCTACCATGACATCACCCTTGTTTATTACCCCTTTTATCCTTACTGAGAGACTTTCCACAAGTCTGTCTCCTATTTCCATCTCAATCTCAGTCCCAATCCAAGTGTATACATCTTTGATATATATGGCAATCCTGCCTCCCTTTTTCCCCTGCCTGCCCTTTCTGAGCAAGCTGTAACCTTTCATACCAATATTCTAGTCATGTGTATTATCCCACCAAGTCTATAATGCCAACTATGTCATAGCTGTGTTTATTAACTAGAATTTGTAGTTCTTTCTGCATATGCTCCAAACTTCTTGAATTAGTATTCAGATATCTAAAATACTGATTTGATTTCCCCTCTATGTTCTCTCTCCCTTATCCCTGCTATAATGGCCCATAATCCTCCCAACTTCTGACTCTTCTCCCAGGTCTCCATGTTTTTGACTTACCTGTGAGCTTTTGTCTTCCTGCCCTAGGGTGACCAGACAGCAAATGTGAAAAATCGGGACGGGGTGGGTGATAGGAGCCTATATAAGAAAAAGACCCCAAAATCAGGACATCAGGTCGCCCTATCCTGCCCCCCACAAACCTAGTTTAAAGCCCTCCTTATTAGATTAGCCAGTCTGTATCCAAAGATGCTCTTCCCCTTCCTCAGTAGGTGGACCCCATCTCTGCTCAGCAGGCCTTCTTCCCAGAATAGCATCCTGTGGTCCAGGAAGCCAAAGCCTTCTTGGCAACAGCATCTGCACAGACATGCATGCACCTCCAGGATGTATCTGTCTCTGCTTGGGCCCCTACCCTGGACCAGAAGCATCAAAGCGAACACCACCTGTGCCCTCAACTCCTTCACTCCCAGAACCCTGTAGTCACTTCGGATCTGCTCAGGGTCATACTTTGCAATATCACTGGTGCTCACATGGATGAGCAGCATTGGGTAGTATCAGAGGATTTGATGATCCTAGACAGTCCCTCTGTAACATCTCAAATACCGGTCCCTGGCAGGCAGCTTACCTCCTGGGATGCCATGTCAGGGTGACGGATGGGTGCCTCCATCCAGCTTAGAAAAGAGTCACCAGCCACCACTACCCTACATTTCCTCCCAGCCTTAGGGTTACAGAACTTCTCCTCCTCCACCTTTTGAGGCAATTTCTCATCACTTGTTGCCAGGGCAGCATAACAGAACTTCATCACTATGGTCGGTAGGTTGAGAGTAGTAGTGGAGCACAGCCTACTGCCAGAAATATCCAGTAGCCAGTTTTTTCCCTGTGACAGAGACATATCCTCCGCCCCCGGTGGTGTGACAGCAGTCCTCAGTAGCTGGATAGCTTCCTCAGCCTTGGATGTCTCCACGTGAATACTCTCCATGAGTTTCTTGTGGTCATGGGTGCTCCTCAGCCTGCTTACATCCTCCTGTAGCTCTCCCAGCTGCTTTCTGAGAGATTCCCCCTGCAGGCACCTTTCATACAGTGGATGTCCCCCAGCCTGGCTTTCTTTGAGTGGAAAATGTAGGCCAGAGCAGTGTTTTTCCCAGAAATTGAAATTGGGGGGGGGTTCGAATTTTCAGGGGTGGTGTAGCAGCGCGATGACTCCCCCCCTGCGGCACCTCCTGCTGGTTTTGCGGGAATTAGCTCTTTCCAGCTTGGAGTGTCCTCTGCAGGCCGGCGTCTCACTGTCCGCTGGCCCCAGTGCCTTTCCTGGACCCCAGTGCCCTTGTATCTGGGGTGCTGCCCGCTGGCAATACCCCCACAGTCTCTGCCTCTGGGTCTCCCCTCCCTGAGGAACCCCCAACTCTCTATCCCCACCTTGCCTCAGTTTGGATTACTGCCAGTCAGAATCAAGCCCCCGCTCCCTGAGGCAGACTGCAGTGTAAAAGCCACTCATCATAGGCAAGGGGGTTTGGACCAGCTGCCTTTGCCTAGCCCCCAGTACCTTTTTAGGCCTTGGTATCAGGTCTGTAGCCCAGGAGGTCACCAAGCCTGAGCTCCCCAGCTCAGCCTGCCCCTTCCCCAGCACTGCTCCACCCTCAGTACCCTGTCACACAGGCAGCCATGGAGACTGCCTGCCTCTAGCTCACAGCCCTCTTATAAGGGTCAGCTGGGCCCTGACTGAGCTGGCCACAGCTGTGGTCAGCCACACCCCTCACTGCTTTCTCAAGCCACAGCCCTCTGCTGTGCTGCTTTTAACCCCTTCCAGGCCAGAGTGGGGTGATCACCCCACTACACAGGGGTGTCAGGGCCAATGAGAGGTGAGACTGTGAGGGTAAAGGTGGGCTGTATAGCACCATAGTAAAAACAGAAAAACGTTTCGTGACCATTTTATTAGATTTAGCTAATAAGATTTAACTAAATGCAAAGTAATGCACGTTGGAAAACATAATCTCAACTATACATACAAAATGATGGGGTCTAAATTAGCTGTTAACACTTAAGAGATGTTGGACTCATTGTGGATAGTTCTCTGAAAATAGCCACTCAATGTGCAGCAGCAGCAGTCAACAAAGCAAACAGAATGTTGAGAATCATTAAGAAAGGGATAGATAATAAAGCAGAAAATATCATATTGCCTCTATATAAATCCATGGTATGTGCACACCTTGAATACTGTGTGCAGATCTGGTCACTCCATCCCAAAAAAGATACATTGGAATTGGAAAAGGTACAGAGATGGGCAACTAAAATGATGAGGGATGTGAAACAGGAGGAGAGATTAAAATGACTGGGAATTTTCACCTTAGGAAAGAGACGACTAAGCGGGATTATGATAGAGGTCTATAAAATCTTAACTGGTGTGAAGAAAGTGAATAAGGAAAAGTTATTTAATCCTTCACATAACACAAGAGCTAGCAGTCACCCAATGAAATTAATAGTCCGCAGGTTTTAAAAAAACAAAGGGAAGTAATTCTTCACACCACATAAAGTCAACCCATGGAAATCTTTGCCAAGGGATGCTGTGAAGACCAAAACTATAACAGGATTAAAAAAAGAACTAGATAAATTCCTGGAGGATAGGTCCATCAGTGGCTATTAGCCAGAATGGGAAGGGATGCAACACCATGCTCTGAGTGTCCCTAGCCTGTTTGTCAGAAGTTGGGAATGGGCAACAGGGGATGGATCACTTGATGATTACCTGTTCTGTTCATTCCCTGTGGGGCACCTGGCCTTGACCACTGTCAGAAGACAGGATACCAGGCTATATGGACCATTGGTCTGACCCAGTATGACCATTCTTATGTAAAAATTAATTATAAT
The DNA here is from genome assembly GCA_007922305.1 of Dermatemys mawii. NCBI lineage: Eukaryota > Metazoa > Chordata > Testudines > Dermatemydidae > Dermatemys > Dermatemys mawii. The sequence goes on along the minus strand of ML677384.1, from coordinate 884,346 downwards.
AATGTTTAGTACAAAAAACTCCGCAACATAATGACCTCTCAAGATAGCAATGATGTGAGATAGCAACCTTGGCAAATAATGCATTTTAAAAAGAGGAAACACATTTATATAAGTTTCCATTCCCAGTCACAGATCTACAGTAGCATCCTGGAGCAAAGTCACTAAAATATAGTCCAAAAACAAATGTTTATTTAATGTGCCCTGCAGCCCCTCACTTTTCCCTCCACCTCACTCACTCACCGGTGTTGTCCTCAGAGTTCAGAGGTGCTTTCTTTTGAGTTCACCTCCCAGGGGCGGGAGGGGCAAGAAGGCACCTTGCTCATTCCTCCAGCTGCTCACTGTTCACTCTGGCCACTGTTGTTTGTTGTGCCATCGTTCACTCCCTCGCTCTGTTGCCAATGGCCCTACACTGTCACCTTCAGCTGCCACCTGCCACTGTGACCTCTGCGAGTTGGTTTCTTGAGGTTCCAACCAGCTCTCAGTGATTTCAACTGAATTCTCAGTGGGGTATGTCTTCCACAGAAACACTGTCCCCACAGGAACACTGTCCCCACAGGAGGACTAAGTGCTTAGACTTGGTTTTCAGTGATTTCAGCTGTAGTGGTCACTTAACACACCAAAAGACTCTCTATGAAGCTTAATAAGCTCCATCTTTAAACAGTGGAGAGGGGCAGGTCAAATAGTACTTGTGATTCAGACAGATTCTCAAACAAAACATCTGTCCCCACCCTCTTTCTTGATGCCCTCAATCAGCACAGGTTAAGTATAATTCTACTACTCTTTACTCATACAATAAGAACAACAATAACAACATTTCACACACACGCACACCCACATTCAAGTGATTTGCAACCCAGCCCCAGCCAAAATCTATCACTTGTGCAACACAGCTCTGTTTGCTGGATACCTAGGTAGAGTAGGCATGAATATAAATACAATCTGGCCATGAAGCCTTGCCCCCCCCCCCCGCCTCCAGGTCAACACTAGCTGTCAGGGAGCGCTCATTTTGACTTTGCTTACAATGTATAAGGAAGCTAGCCTATGTTCATACTTTTCAAATCTATTATACTTTTTCAGATACACATATTTTATTCTATACTGTATATGCTTTTAAATTGTGTATTAATGTTTCAACTTCAATTCAAATTTCCAAAATTGACATGTAACTAGTTCACAAAACTTGGGATGGGGTGTTGGTAAAATTCAGGGGAGATGTACACCCCCCTTGGTGGGGAGTAGGGAAATCCCTGGGCTACAGTCTGCAAATCCACACCAGGACCGGGGTAGAGGCATCCAGAGTTAGGTTCTCTATCTGGATACAGATACAGATGGAGGAGACAGGAGCAGCATTAGAACTGGTGATTTGGCCCTTCCTAACCATAGCAATTATGACTCCCACTTACGAACTCTATCTTAAACTCTACTGTTTGCTGTCCTCCAATCACTAGCTTCCCTTAGTCTCTTAGCTTCTGACTTTTAAGGCCTTCTCTCCTAACTCAGCACTTGTTAATCACACAGGGGAAGGGAGATCACAAAGCTGATTGAGGCAGATCAAAAATGATCAAGAGAACAAAGGTCCAAACAGTCCCCAAAAGACACAATCCCAACTGACCCTGTAACTGGAAATAGCCTGAAAGCATAGGCTCTGACTTTTACTTTTCCCTGGGGGCGCTCTATCCTGAGGCCCAGCCCCCATGGTCCCACTCTCACCCCACTCTCTCCCCAAGGCACTGCCCCTGCTCTGCCCATCCCCCAAGGTCCTGCTCTCACCTCACCTCTTTCTCCAAGGCCTGCCCTCACTCTGCCTCTTCCCATCCCACTCTGCCCCCTCCCTGAGGCCCCCACCTGCACACCACTTGCTGGTTTTTGCCCTCTCCCAACTTCCTTTCTGAGCCACCATACAGGTATTTGCTGGCATTGCCTATCAGCTGTTTGGCAACAACACCGATCAGCTGTTTGGCCGTGCCCCAGATTAGCTAATCAGGGGTGCTGCCAAACAGCTGTAGATGGTGGGTGCTGAGCATTCACTATTTTTTTCCCATGGGTGCTCCACAGAGTTGGCGCCTATGCCCGAAAGAGAGAGAAAACCACAAACAGTCATAAACTAAACAGCCAAACTAACTCACTCACCCAAAGATTAGTACTCGCACCTTGTTTGTTCAGCAGGGAGATCCCTTTCTCTCCCTCTCAAACTTCCTTGTTTGCTGTTCCCCTGCTTTGCTATCTCCCTGCTGACTTGCTAGGTCCTCGCTTGAAGTCCTACAGAGTATGAGCCTCAGACAGGAGTTCCTTTTGTAGAATTCTATACAGAGGAGAATTTAAAGCTATTAGAAATCAATATTTTTCTTTTAATACAAGTTTGTCTGTGATTGGATAATAACAAAAATGCTTGCAGGAGAGTAATGAAAATAGTAAGAAAAGAAGCTGATTAGCACATTCCTTTATCTCCAAAGGAAATAATAAATGGAGCATCCTTCAGATATAGTTGTTTCTAAAATAGCAGATACAAGGATTGCTAGTGCTCTCATTGAAGTCAACGGCATCAGACCCATAATGGATACAAAAATAAAAGGAGAGTAAGTATAGAAAAGGCAGCCCATAGCAAATACTACTAACTCATGCACTTTGCAACAACAACAACAAAAAAAGGCAATCTTTCAAACTAGTATTCAGCTGTGCCAAACTAGCATTCAACGTACTAGATCAATTAATCTAGTCTTACTGCCAAAGCAGGATTTTGGATTAGATTCAGTAAGTGTTTCTTTAGAGTAGGAGCAGCCGACTGATTAGCAATGCATAACATTGTCACATAAGGGAAAATGGCAATTTCTTTGTAGAGTGTAAAGATAAGTGAACAAAAAAAACATTATTGAGAAAAAAAGGAAATAGTTCTGAATTTCATAATGCTTCATGGGAAAAAATGATTGATTGTAAGCAATTGTAAAATTCATTAAAAAGACCTGTGCATTTCCCAAAGGATACCACAGCCATATGTACTGTGGAATAAATACCGTTCACTAAGCAACCAGAAGATGGCATAAATGCAGCGAGCCTGATGTGAGGAGGAGTTCAGATGACATTATACATTTCAAGGATCAGATAGTGAGATTGCATCTAGAATACTGTGCTCAATTCTGGGAACCTCACCAACAGACCTAGACCCATTCATTGAAGAGCAAAAATGGTTAAAGAGAGATGAATTTGGGAGGAAAGATTAAAAAAAGCAAAATCTCTATGGGTAGGTAAAGCAATGATGAAGAGAGGATATACCCAGCTACAGATATTTGAAGGATATAAACAGCAAGAAAGGAGAGAGAGAATTTGAGAGGGATAGAAAGAATGGAGTTTAGGTTGCATATCAGGAAAAGCATTCTGTCAATGAGATCTATTTATTTTATTTTATTTAGCATGTGCATAGTTGTCTAGCCAAGCAATGGTATCTTCAGTGGAGTGATGTAGTTCTTCTAGGCCTCCACTGCACCTAGACAGCAGGCATTCATCGACAATGTGCATCATCATCTGTGTTGCGGTGCAGCTGCACAAAGGGCTGTCACGAAGACACTGGTTGGCTGCACAGAGACCTTGCCCAGTCCGGAACCTGTTCCACAGAGACCATTGGCAAGGGAGCAGGTCAAAACCAGGTGGGCAAATTGTGGGGCCAGCGATGAGGGAGTAGCTGGGGATTATAAGAGATATCCATTCCTCTCACCAGAGTTTCTCCACCCTAACATCCTGGTGTGGTGGATGAGACCATAATGAGTGACATGACAGCAAACGTGTGCAGCTGGTGGTTTAAAAATGTCATTGTGCTGCGGCAAGATTGAGTTGGTGCACACTTTCTCCAGTAACTTGCCAGTGACAACCTCTTATCTACTATGAGGAGGAGCAATATTGCTCAGAATTGGAAAGCATGGGTGTGGAGTAGGACACAGGGTACGAGCGATGATGTGCATGGTGGCATGTAAGTGTGTATCTACCAGTTTGGTGTGTGTGAGACGATCGACTCCAAACTGGTGTGCAGTACTCCGCCACTGAATACGAGGTAGCAAGGGCTGACATCCACAAAGTTGAAGCACGAGCACCCCATGATGAACTTGCCAGTTTGCTAAGAAGATTGTTGCGCATTTTAACTTTGCTGCTGTCTTCTTCAGGTGGACATTGTAACTCAGTGTCCAGTCTAAGGTCACACCTAGATAGGCCGGTTCTACTTCATGCTTCACCTTCTCACCATTCAGATAAACATTCAGTTCTCGGGTTGTGCTGGCATGATGAAGATGGAACAAACTGGAGACTGTTTTTATGACACTCGGCTGGAGGCACCAAGTCTTACAGTAGTCAGCTCAACTTTATCATGTCCTGTTTCAGGTAGCATTAAGCTCATGAAACATCTGGGCCTGGCTACCGCAACAGATGTCATCTGAGTAAATGAATTTTTGTGACTCCGTTTTTTGCAAGTCATTGATGTAAAGGTTGAACAGGGTTGGAGAAAGAACAGAGCCTTGGGGCAATCTGTTTCTCTGTCGTCTCTAAGTGCTCGTCTTCTTCCCCATTTGGACTCTCAACTGCCTATTGTGGAGGAACGGTTCAACGATACTTGTGACCCAAGATAACAGGACCCGTGTTATCTTCACAAGCAGGCCAGTGTGCTATATCGTATTGTATGCCACTGTTAGACTGATGATAACGGTGCCTGTTTTCAAGTTTCTCTGATTGTCATTTTCAACAAATGTGGTCAGTATGAATACTTGGTCACTTGTGCTATGGCCTCGGGCAAAAGCCAGCTTGGTCAGGGCTCAAAAGTCTCTCTATGTCAGGTAATATGTGCTGTAGGACCAAGCACTCCAGTGCCTTGAAGCACATCAACAATAATGATATGGGATGATAGCTTGACTTGGGTCCTTTCCAGGCTTTCAGAGGCCAATGACTTCTGTGCTGCACCATATGTTCGGTAGCCTACTTTCACTGATTACCCTGATGAAGAATTTCACGAACCGAAGCTGAGCATGGGGGCCAAGGTTTTTCAAGAATTATATGATTATTTTCAGGAATGAGGTTTGTTATAATGTGGAATAGATTCCCAAGGGAAGGGCAGGAAGTGCCAGCACTTTAATATTCTTTTAAAAGGACAAAACAGTAGAAAATTCAATCCTGAATTGTCAGTGGAAGCTGGAATAATTGACCTTAGGTCTTTTATATCTCTAATCTTTATGATTCTATGAAGAAAGGAAAGAGCTAGTACTTGTGGTGGTCAAGAGCTTATATTCAACAATTTTATGTATTGTTTTTGTATTGTGGTATCTTCAGTCATGGATCAAGACCTCATTGTACTAGGTGGAGTACAAACACAGAACAAAAACAGAGCTTGCCTCCAAAAGTTTACAATCTATTATTAGAACATTATGTAGTACAATGGTAGGAACCTGCTGTAGTCTGCTACAGTCTGTTCTGCTCCCCACCCTCAGCCTACTTTAATGATGGAGGATGACCTCTGCAAGCTACACATTATATGCATAGACAGTATTGGTGACAAGTTTTGGAGAGTGAATGATACTGGTGAATTTTGATGTTGCCTGAGAACTGTAAAAGAATATCACTTTCTGCCAGTGCAAGGGGCTTTTCCCCACCAAAAGGAAATTCGACTTTATCTCAGTGCGAAGTGGGGCAGGAGGGAGTTGGAACCTGTAGCTCAATGGGAAAATTGGTGTTTGCTGTAGGGAATTTCATCAGGTGGTTCTTGTCCTCATGACAAGCAGCACTTACACTTGGAAAGAGAACATTTGGACAGCAAAAGAGTTTGTGCAGCGTGTCAGGAGACAAGCTCTTTGAAAACTTCACTGAAACATTAATTAAGAATGTTAATATAAACTCATGTTCTTGCAAGTTCCCATCCCGTTATTACATTCTGTTCCTAGAATTTGTGCCTGCATTACCATAGAATTGTTGCCAGCAAAGCTTGTCTCACATCATCCCTTATGAAGTGGTCAGGATTAGACTCCTGCTTCTTTGATCCCTTAGCCCCATTACAAATAGCTGAGAATTCTGGGGAGAAAAGGAAGCTGGGGATTCTACCATGAGAAGATGTAGAGTAGAATTATATCTCATAATATCTTTATGTGCACTTGCAGCCATTATCACACTACACATATTATAGCCTGGTCTCTTGGTTTGTGTACCAAATTAGAAGATTAATGAGCAGAACTTGTGGTTAAGGTATGGACAAGGCATCAGGAAATTTTGGTTCTGTCCCTGGCTGAAACATCTACCTGTTGTAAGAACACGAACAAATCAATTAATCTTATGCCCCATCTGTAAAATAGGGATAATAATGTGCTCTCGCACGCTTTGTCTTGCCTATTTAGATTGTAAGGTCTAGAGAACATAGATTTTCTTTTACCACGTCTGAGCAAAAAGATCCATCCTGTGGGAAATTCCAGTATGTTGACATGTTTTCATCACAAATTGGGCTGAAAGTCAAAATATTTAAATCTTCCAAGGAATGAAAAGTTCTAAGAAAAATTCCATTCAGAAATGTCAAAGCCAAACATTTCACTCTGTGGAACAGAATTGTAACATTTAGTTATGAGGGAGGTCAAGACTAAACTGTATTTCCCTATAGTGCTGTACTGCCTCATAAGACTTAGTTCTGGGTGCCTCTTGCCCTCTTGTCTCCTATGAGTTGAGCTCTCTGGTTAAACTAAATCTACCATGATGCACTGTAACCATATGACTCCCATTGGTCAGTCAGAGAGGAGATCATGTTGTGTGCCATAGGAGATGTAGTCCAGCCAAGGAGTCCATCCTCTAGGGTAGAATAGTGGCATGAAGCACCTGGAACTACAACTCCCATTGAAACAATGCAGCACTACAGAGAAATAGAGTTCAACAAACTAAAATACTTCAGTTCAGGTCAAATGGACTGGAAATTAAATATTTTGCTTGGATTTCCATCAGGAAATTGAAACATTTCAGCAAGATCAAAATGCTGTAGAAAATGTTGATTTGGCAGAAACTACATTTTCTGTCAAAAAATCATTATAATGGAAAATTCCCAATCAGCTTTAATGCTTACATACAATGCAAAGTACAATGAGATCACCAATTAGGGTAACCAAATGTCCCAATTTTATAGGAACAGTCCTGATTTTTTGATCTTTTTCCTATATAGACTCCTATTACTCCCCACTCCGTCCCGATTTTTCACATTTGCTGGCTGGTCACCCTACCCCCAATCTTGTTTGAGGTCTTTAGTACTACTGTGATTAATAAAATAATTCATTTTACCAAAAAAGAAGCATTATTAGTAATTAGCTTTCAGAATCATAGTCCAGGCAGTAGCCTGCTTCTGGCTTAGTATTGCAGTTTTTAAGGCTGTGTTGCAATGGCATTTGCTAGTTACATTAACCATTGATATTGTAAGGTTGACAACTGTGAATGAAGAATAAAGATTTAATCAGTGTTAATGTTGGAAGAGACTCTTCCCATATACAAGAGCTGCAAATACAATGTTTATTTCACAAAGAAAGTAGTAGTTCCCATTTCTTTGTTTAAATTGCATAGGAATGGCAATCCTGTAGATAACTGGGCACAACTGATAGTAAAGTGTCTCTGAATCTGAGATATCTTTGTGCCTCTTGCTTTTCAGTTGTTTTGGCCAGAATTATTTCTGAAGAATTCTGATCTCCATCTTGAGGACATGCCTTATATGTAAATATCAAATACATAGTTTAACATTTAAAAAGATAAAAATCAATTGAATCACATGGTTTCATCCTACTTAAAATGCATACAAATGAAACAGCTTATTGGGACCATACAAATTGATAAGTGCGTTGCAAGACTTACGGGTGACATCTACATCTACAGAAACAGTTGAATGTGTTTTCTGTACTCCTAAAAGAAATAATGTACTTCACTTATGAGAGAGAAAATTAACTCCCAGTCAGACATGTAGGGCAATTTGAAGTAATTTGACAAGAATCATGGTTGGAAAGTAAGTGACATTCTCAATGTAGCTGTACATGCTTAGTGAATAAAGTAATCAGAAGGATAAGCTGAGTCCTAGGAAAAAGCAGTCGTAAAAGAAAATTAAAAACTAACTTTTCCCCAGAGCCTCTGAAAAAAGTTATCAAAATCATTTCTAGATGTCAACAAACTCATTTCAGCTGCATAGTTATTATTGTCACCACTATGCTGTAAAACTGAAAGCTGTAAGTTCTTGTAAGAGATTGGAATACATTGAAAAATATACAGAAATGAAAGTTCATGAGATTCAAATGTCTGCTTGATCCAAATTCTCCAACCAGCCATCTTATTCTCCTTAAAGAGAAATGGAGACTTGTCCAGTGGTCTTAGCACAGGATGAGAGCAAGGAATTCCTCAATTTTAATCCAAACTTTGTCTCAGACTTGCTGTGTGATAAGGAAGGTCAATGAAGTCAGGGGAGTTACATCAAGAGTGAATTTTCCCCCTCCCTCTTTCAGTATGTTTCTGTTGCCTATCTGTTAAACGTGGATAATACATACTTAAATACCTAATAGGTGTTGGGAGGATGAATTACTTCAAGTTTATAGAAGCAACAAAGAGTCCTGTGGCACCTAAAGACTAACAAAAGTATTGAAGCATAAGTTTTTGTGGGCTAATGCCCACTTTGTCGGATGCATCCAATGGAGTGGGTATTAGCCCACAAAAGCTTATGCTTCAATATTTTTGTTAGTCTTAAGGTGCCACAGGACTCTTTGTCGCTTCTGCAGATCCAGACTAACACGGCTAGCTCTCTGATTCAAGTTTATAAAGTGCATTATATGTAAAGGTTATTATTATATAACACATTTATGAAAGTGACTATAACTATGGAATTGGACAAAAGTTTTGTAACCTTTTTTCCACTGGTGTTATTCCTGAATACACCAGCAGCTATCCTAAAGCAACAGTATTCTACTTTCTCTTACAAACATTAACAGAGTACTTAGTTTGGTTTGCCACTCGCATGGAGAATGTTCCTATAATTCAAACTTGTGCCACAGTCTTCTTCTACAGTCACTTGTTCCCAGGCATCCCTTCTTTAGGTCATCTTTCCTATTTCCCAACCCTCATAACATTTGGCACCATTATTGAATCTGACCTGAAATGTTAGCTCTGGTTTATCCTCAACTTTGTTCTCTGAACTACAACTTCATCTGGACCTGAACACAGCCTCCTTGGTGAAGCTCTAATTTAAAACATTGACTAGATTTTTCTGTGTTCCTTTAGAGTTGTACTGTTCCCAATGGTTTAATCCTGGGTCAGTTGACTGTATTTTAGACTTGGACAAAATACAAGAATTTACAGTTTACCATTCAGACATTAAAATAACATTATAGATAATTTATGGGATACTGCTTGCTAAAATGGTGAACATACTGCCCCTTATAGTTTGCAAGTTCACTGCTGTTCACTCATTAGACTCATTTATTGTTACAGCTTGATCAGCTGCTAGTTATTCTCATAATGAAGACTGAGCCTAAATAGGAATCAACATTCAGCAGTTTCAAGCACAGGAATCAGATCAGCAAGAGAATTACACTGGGAGCTTGTTCTCAGGATATGTGTGTAGCCGAGGCAAGCAGACTGAAACCTCAATAGCTAAGGGGTAATAAAACATACTGTTGTCTTACAGCAATGATTGTGGTGGCACAGGACCTGTCAGAGGGGCTATTCAGAGCAGTGATGGTGCGAATTCATTCAAAAGTCCATTCATAGAAAGTCCACTAATAAATCATGTCAACTGATGGTGAGGTAGAGGAAAGACGGGGGCACTCAAGCTACAGAGGGAGTGTGGGATGGGGAGAGAGGAGTAGTTTTTACTGAACTTTCCCAAAGGGTTAAAAAAAATTAAAAGAAATTGGATTTGATTCAGTTTCAGGGATGCTCAAAGAATCAGGTTGGTATTTACTCTTAACTAAACCAACTTTTCTATCCATAATATGCACTGTATGCCCTCCTGATACAATTCTGAATTTAGGCCCTGTGATGGGGTGTTCACTTCACACAGGACTAGTTTAAGATGGCCAGGTAGGCCTATTATCTTGACAGGCTGCACCTGGAGAGAGAACCACGGTTCCAGGAATTTATTGCAAGCAGATTCAGCTGTGCAGGAATAGGTGGAACCTATAAAGCAGGAAGCTGGCAAGAGACTGGGGTTGCTGCCCAGACAGAGCAGTCACTCCCTGGGAAGTGGGAGGAAGGTTTGGAGCTAGGACACCCAGAGAATGAGCGAATCAGGTAAGAAGCAATCCAGGGAAGGAGTGAGGGCTGGGAGAGTAAAGCCTGGAATGACTGGGTTGAGGGTCCCTGGACTGGAACTTGGAATAGAGGGTGGGCCCAGGTTCCCCTACTAGCCACTGAAGGAGTAGCACCTGAGGTGGTAAATGGGAAGACTGCCTAGGACAGCTGAAGGAAAGACTTTGATTTACCCCAGAAGGGGGGAACACTGAATGACCTGGCTGAAGAGACCATCCCATCACATGCCCCAATTCAGGAAAACCCATAAGCACATGCTTAACATTAAACATGTATTTGCTATTTTGCTTTGACTTAAGCGGGACTTAAGCATGCACTTAAAGTTCAGATATTTAAGTTCACATCCCTATGTTTTCCTGAATTAGGTCTTCTCTAGAAACAAAGAGCTCAGTTCTGCCAGGTTGACTTCAGTGGGTCCTGACTGGACTAAGCAGTGACCATCAAAAGCTCTCAATATCTTGCAGGATCAAAGCCAGAAAGAGAAAAATTCCACAGCAGCTGTGGGTGTGCATGCAGTGGTGGGGTGGAGGAAGCGTGAGCTAGTCCAAAGGAGAAGCTTTTTATTTCTTCTACAGCCCTGGGTGTAGATAGGTTAGTAACGTTCTGTGATGCTGACCCCTCTAGTTTTCTTAAACTTTGAAAAGTAATTCTGGAGTTTATTGGAGCAGCATGTTAAAAGCACAATAGGATCTATTTCATAGTCTCTCTTTTGAAGCAATACATTATTCAGCTTTAGATTACAAAGAGTTGCACTCTCAGAACAGTCAGTGATCTGGAGGTTTTTGAAACAGGCACCAACAGGCAAGGTCACTGCTTTCACATCTTTACAACAAAAATAGTTCTCAAATATCAGCCACCTTGTGCTGAAATCTTTTATGTTCCTTAACTAGAACTAGGAGAAGTATATCGTGGATGCTCAAGTATATCATGGATGCTCCTAAACTATCATACATTCCTCTGTAAAGTTTGATTTTTTTTTTCAGACTGTTTAACCCTGAATCAGCAAAGAGTGTGTTTATGTCCATCTCTGTTCACCAACACATTGGAGTATATGGTTAAATGATATTGACCTCAATAAGTGTTAAGCATGTGCTGAAAGGCTTTGCTCAACAGGGAAGGACTTAAGCATATGTTGACAATCAAGATCATTCTCAAGTATTTTGCTGAATTGAGATCTTAGTCAATTGAACAAGACCTATAACTCAGTTGTGCAGCCTTTACTCATTTTGGAGAGCACTTACTCACCCCATAAATCTCCATGTGCAGAAAGCTTGCACAGTTGGTCTTATTGTGATCAGGCAATATAAATAGTCATTATATTTCTCTCTGTTGCCATATGGCAACTCAGAAGTCGGGAAGCCAGATTTTGCTCTATTAAGCACGTAAAAATCTAGAGTAACTCCATTAAAATCAGATGAGTTATAACCTGAATTTACATTAAGGTAAATTGTTACTGAATCTGGTCCAAGCTCAGTGTTTTTTGGTAAGGAAACAACAAATGAAAAGCAAAGGAGAGAGGACAGTGACATAAGTTGTAGACCGCAAAGACACAATGAGGACTCATGGGGGATTTTAACCATCCAGAGAGCTGCTGGGTAGGAAATACAGATAAACAGGCATAATCAGAACGATTTCTAAATTGCATAGAGTAGAAACAACTTCTTGTCCAGAAATTAGAGACTTCAACCAGAGGAGAAGACATCCTAGATCTACTGCCTCCTGAAAGGAAGGCATTGATAGAGGCTAATAGGTGAGCTTGGAACCAGTGACCTCAAACTACTTCAGTTCAACATAATAAGGAATGAGAATCATAGAATGCAGCAGCACAAGGACATTCAGTTTCAGAAAAGGAAATTTAGGGGGATTAAGTCAGCTACAGATTAAGATACAATGGGAGTAAGAGTTAAAATCTTCTAGTGTGGAGGAAGGATTGAGAATTCTGAGAGGCATATGGCACAACATTTCAATAGTGCCACAAATATGTATAGCAGTGGACAGGTATAGGTCAATGCCAGACAGATGCCTGCCCTGAAAGGCATTGTTTCAACTGGATAATAATATTCTTCACTTCTTGGATTAACCTATTGTGTAGTGTAGCACTATGAGGTTAAAAAGGCAGTGTGTTTTGTCCTGCACATGGTGTTATTTTAGTGGGGGAAGGGGGTGAAACACTTCGGAATCCTTCTGGAGAAAAAATGCAGTCTAAATCTGTAGTAAGTTATTATGAAAGTCTGTCAGCTGCTGTGCTTGGAAAAATGAGTTTTGACATGGCATAAGTAGAGAATTAGGAAAGAGCTGCTGTACACACACGCACGCTTTCTGAGAGTACATATCAGTAACTTGGAGGAGAAGATAAAAAGTTTAGGAATGTTGCGATTACCAAAGAGCATTAGAAACCCATTAAACTCAGAATCAAAGTTAAAAGGTTCCCAAACCTCTGAAAGTATGAAAATGCCCTTTTAAAGCACTCAAACAACCTTAACTCTACCCCAGTGGTGGTGCCCTGATCAAAGAAACCATAATCTGAGACAACCTTATCCACTCGTTACAAAGACGTCAGCCTCTGTATAATGACCTTTCTAAAGCATTCCTGAATGTGTGGTCATGTTCTTGGAAGGTTTTCTGACACCTGTTCTCAACCTTAACTCCTGCATTATATAAGGTGGGAGTGGCAGGGTTGTTCATTTTGGTTTTTTGTCTGGAAACTTCCTTGTTTTTGTTTTTAATATCAGTGAAATGTTCATTACCAGGGCCTCAGCAGGGGGGGTGAGAAGGGCAGAGACCTGCTGCATGGATGTTGGAGAGCATCGGGATGTAGCAGGATAGGTGGGGTAGAAGTGCTTTGTTGTCCAACATTTCCTGCCTGAAACCAGGTGAGGAGAGGGGAAATGGTTCTTCACTCCCCAGAGCAACTCTTCCTCCTTTCAACACAAGGGGCTTGACTGGGCAGTTATGCTGTCTGAGTGGCCGAACTGGCATCTTCAGCCACAACAAACATAGGTGCTCCTTTCCAGCCCACCCTTTACATTCCACACCCCATGTACCCTGCTCTAGTCTCCACCTTCTCTCACTCCCTTCCACGTTCCTCTCTCTCCATTGTCTACTCTCTCCCCACCAACCTCTTGAGACTCCACCTCTTTTTCTCCAGAATTGTAGACAATCCTAACAAACAGGTGAGACACTTCCTAGGACAGTGAAATCAGTTTGTCCACGCTGATGCCTTCCTGCTCCATGTGGCTTCTGCCCATAAGGATCAAGAGTCGAAAATACTACTTTCCTTGGAAAAAATGCCCCATGATTTAAAGCTGCCCTAAATAGTCATATTATACTGTATCATCTGAAATCTAAAAGAGATCATCTGTATCATCTAAAAACTTGCCACTGAGACTATGAGGCCCCACCAAAAACATAATGCTAAAGAAGAATTTAAAACACGGGCAGTTTGTGATGAACAGCAAAAAACCATCAAAAACCCACCTCTAATCAAGTACATTCCAAATGTTCGGGGCGGCCGGGGGGGTTGGGGTTAAAAAAAACCACTTTGTGCTTTATTTTTAAATATCTGCATCTGGAAACCAATCAACTTTTGCCTGAAGTAATGAAGGGGGACTTGAAAATATAGGGCTTATAATAGATGTTTACACTCAACTTTAACTAAGGAACGACTCCCAACATCTGTGTATTGCTGCACATGTCCAGAAACAAGATGGCCATGCCCATCTCCATTCAGTAGCACATTCCACCACATTTTCTGTTATTTGTTTTACTGTACTCAAAAGTGTGCCGGGCATATTACAGACGTATAATTAGACAGTTCTCTGCCCTTGTATGTGTTTTATTGTGAGGTGTCTCAAAAGAGCTAGGACTGAGGCATGGCTTTTATAGAAGAAAACACTGACCACAAAGAGTAAATTAAAGTAAGGGTTTTAAAAATGAACTGCTAATTCAACCACATCTTCAGTGGAAAATTCATATTGCAGCAAAAACACAAGCATATTTCTTTCTCTTTTGTGAGTTTAACTTGGAACGCCACACAGCTTTTATTTTGGACTGAAAGCAGAGAGCTCTGGAGTGAAAATTTCTAGCATCTGCTTTGCTGTGGCAGCTGTACAGTGAAAAAATGGCATTTTTGTTTAAAATTCATCAGTTAGCTCAGATGTTTGGCTTGAATTTTTTGATCCTTGATCTTCATGTTGCAGATGAAAAAATCTGATCAATATACTGCCATTTTTTTCTTGGAGCAATAATTACATTTACACTTCGTTTACTGCAATAGTTGAAAGATGATATCAGGGTTCTGTTATGATTTTTAGGTCTTTCCTCTTGCAAAAGATTACACGATGCACAGTTTGAAATGTGATGAATTAAATGGTCATGTGCTTTTTTATTTAATACAACAATTGCTTTCTTATTTCCTACTTCCCAAGCATAATCCTAACACACTGAAAATTAAGGGCCTGATCCAGCAACCACTGCAATCAGTGGGAGCCTTACCAGTGACCTCCATGGCCACTGCATCAGGCTCCATAAGAATGGGCAGATTTCTAGTTGCTTGACTCAGGCGAGTTCTCCCACTGGCTTTAATTTGACTGTTCAGGTGAGCAGGATTTGTCCCTATGACTATATTACAGATTGGCTAGACCCTCAGTTATTCTCTAGACTTTTAACCACTTTACTGAGGGGTTAGTAAAACTAACTGAGCTAAAAGTTCACACTGATTATTTAACAACTTGCTTTGACATGCACTGTCAGGATTATGCTCATCAAGAGCAGTTAAAAAGTAGCGAGGCCATCGTTAATAAGTAATAGTAGCCGAAATGACAAATTAAATATTAAAGAGGATGAAGGTGAATGTTAAAGTTAAAATATTAAATATTAAGTTAAATATTAAATATTCTTCAGTGAAGGTGCTAATATCTGTTGTTTCCTTTCTGTAGTTGCAGGTAGAGGATTGTTCTTTGAACTCAAGTGTGTTTGAAGAACAAGGGTGAAATCCTGGATCCACTGAAATCAATGGGAAATTAGCCATCAACTGGAATAGAACCAAGATACATTATAACTACTTTTACTTTTCACCCTTAATTTTTATTGTTGGCACAACCCCTCCCAAATAACATCTTATTATTCTTGCAAAAAACAAATACCATATTTTTGTTACATAAAGAATTAACACATCTTTATCAAAAGATCAAAAAGAACTTCAGTAGATTACTTAGTTTCTGATTTGTGACTTTCAGAGCTGAACATGTCATGCTGGTATCCTGCTGGGGGTTAATTTACAATAGTCAGTACAATTACTCCACTAACTTGCATTCATTGTAGGGCAGCAGCCTTATTAAACTCAGTTTTAGCTGAAACCAGTTTTTCAGCCGGTATAAGAAGGAGGATGCTAGTAAATAAAGGCCTCCGTGGACAGATAAGTGGAGTAGGTAATCAAGTTCACAGCTTAACATATCCATGTGAAAAATAATGGCGCAAGTTGTAATGATAAAGGAGAGTGATGTGCTGCTTCACTCTTGTGATTTGCATTGTGAGCTGCTTTGGGTAGGGAACTGGTTTGCATACTTTGTCAGAAGTGCCCAACAAGAAGGGAGCTAGGCCCTCGCTAAGATCTCACACAGATGGTCGGGGGAAGTGATGAGACAGGGATGAGGTAGTAAGTTCCATTCAGATTCTTAGGTTATGTCAACAGCTATAAAAAACCTGTGGCACAGAGTCGCAGCTGATTCAGGCTTGTGAGGCGTGGGATTAAACATAGTGGTGTAGATGTTTAGGCTCAGGCTGGAGCCTGGGTTCTGAGACCCTCTGCCGTCATGTGGTCTCAGAGTCTAGTTCCAGCCTGAGCCCAAATGTCTGCACTTCAGTTTTATAACCCCCCAGTGCGGTGAGCCCCAGTCAGCTGACCTGGGCCAGTCACAGCTATTCACAGGGCTTTCATCACAGGGTGAGACATATCTTTGCTTGGGCATGGAATACAGGAGACTTTATAAGAACAGCTACTTGTGAGACGTAATAGAAAGATGAGCTGGAATCTGTGGGGACTCTGCACTCTCGTACTGAACATCTGGTGTGGTAACCTTGGCTGGGGATGTTTCTCTCATTTCTAGTTATATATGATTGTTTTATTCCCCTCTCTTCTTATAACAAATACACTCTTAAATGCTCAAGAATAAAACCTTGAGGGAGAAAATTCCCCCTGAATCACCTTATAAAAATGTCTAAGACACCTAATCCACACCAACAGTATATAGATGTTGGCACGCTTTAGCTGCTATATACAATTATAGTGCTCAGTGCTGAGGAGGAAACATTTGAGACTAATCAACAGACTTTCCTGTGCCACACACAGGACAGAGCCACAGGAAAGCTGGTTTTAGGTATGATATCCATGATCAACAACAAATACTCTAACAAAAAGTTTTCTTGAAAGGGACACAGTACAAATAATTCACCTGGGTTCAGTGTGCTGGAGTCTTCCATTGGCTCCACAACCAGTTCCTACTTATCACCGGTTGGTGCCTAGGGCTCTGGCAATCTCAACAACCAATCTTGGTCCTTGTTAGTAGGAAACCAACTCTGGAACAGATTCCTGTGCATCATGAATATGAGATTGTGACTTTGGTGGCCAGTGTAAATTCCATCAAGAAGTTATACTTAAGACAATGATGTTTGTAGACATGCTCAAGTTTTGTATATGTCCTTGAGGGTTTGTGATCTATTCAGGGCGGGAACAAGTAGCTACAGAAATCACAAACCAAGTCAAAGGCTAAGGCTTTATACTCTCTTCTGTTACCTTATTCCCTGTGATCTATAATAGAGCGTGCAAGAAAGTGATGTGAGGACCTCATCCAAACCCACGGAAGTCAATAGCAAGTGTTGCATCAGTATTCTGGCTGTAAATAGAAAAACAGATGACTAAAAATAGTCAAATAAGGAACAGTGCTTCAAATGTGAAGGAAAGGAAAATGACACAGGGTAAGTTCTGCCTTGTCTTGCACTAGGAAGAAGAGAGTTTGGGAGACTCTTCTCTGCTTACCTGTTGCCCAACAGTTAATTTGCATTGCACAGGAAGCAGGTAGAATGGTGACTTAATGTTCTGAGTACTATGCTGGTGATCTAACTAAAATGCCAGAGATGAAGTGTTTGTTGACTGGCATCTTGAGGTATGGCCAAGAGTCTAGCACCCTGAGACTCCACTGGCATCACAAAGCCAGTGCTTGGAGTAGTGCACTCCTCTCTTTTCTGGACTGGCTGTAGGAAAGACTCTCTGAAACCAAGTTAACTGAGCTTGCATGTTTCCAAGGGAGACATCACAAGTCTCAAGGGAGAGGGAGGATGATGGGAGTGCATATAGCTATGGTCTGAGTACATAATATTATATTGTGTTTTTATTTTAACCTTTAGTTCTTGTTCTTTAACCTTGTGTTCTTTGAAACCTCTGCATTTCCTTTACTCGTTCTTGAAGGTGTCTGTGTAGTCAAAATATCATGGCTATCTTTTTAACTTTAATTGTATATCATAGATAAACTCCATCACACATTGGAGCATGTACTGTATATGCATTCATAAACGCATTCTACTAAATTCAACTTAAGGGAAAAAACTTAAAGCTTAATTAAATTCCAAATCTGTCTGCTTCTGAAATACAGTATATACTGTGACAAAGCTCCAAGTTTGTACTTGTGGGTCCTGCGCTTCCTGGCAGATTTAGGGGGCTCAAACTCATCTAGGCCGCAGAGTGACCTCCCTTTCTCAGTATAACTGGCAAGAGTCACCACCTAGTGAGTTACCTTCATCACAGGCCAGTATGTAAGGTGGAAAAAGAAGGGGAGCCCGGGCCCGCCCTCTACTCCGGGCTCCAGCCTAGGGACCCTAATAGTATCAGCTAAGATGGCTGACCCTTTATCCACAAAACACAATTCAATTCCCTGGGCTACTTCCCCACAGCAGTCCCTGCTTCTTCATACTCCACTTCACCCTTACCTCAGGGCCTCCTTCCTTCTGGATGATATGTTGTCCACCACTCAGTCTCACCAACAGCACAATCTCCTTCCACAGCTCCTGACACCCACAGCCCACCTGACTAACTGGGAGGTTTTTATCTGGATTCAGCCAGTCCCTGATTGGCTTCAGGTGTCCCAATTAGGCTAGCTGTTTCTACTCCTTTCTAGAAGTTTCTTAATTGGCCCCAGGTGTCTTGATTGGTCTGGAGTAGCCTTTGTTTGTCTATCCAGGGAACAGTGACCTGCACATCCTGAGACTAATATACCTGCCTTCCAGCACTCTCCTATATCCTTTTGGTCTGACTCTGTCGCAATACCTTACTCATCAATCCTAAATAAAATTGTGAATTACCAGATATAGAAGAAATTACATTCCACATAATACTTTTCTGTCTCCATTTAATTCAGCTTCTGAAATGCACCAATATTTTTCATGTGAGATTTCAAGGTTATAGGGTCAGTACATTCTTTTATTTCCTTAGAACTGTAAACACTGATTAAATGTTTTGACTCCCCAAAAAATCATTATTATCTAATATATTGTAAAATCAGCTCAGGACATTGCATTAAAACAAAGGAAAGCAAACAAGCATATATAAGTGATAAAGTGTTTTTCTTTCTTCTACTGCTAAGATAGAATATGCACACAGATATTTATTGTAGAGCCAAAGTGATTTGAGAAGTAGTGTGTTGGAACTAGTAGAGTCCACCACCTAGGTGGAACAGTTTTTTTTTTTTTTCTCTCTCTCTCTCATACACACACACACACACAATGTAAACTGAAGAAAAATGTGGAATGTCCTGTATGTTCCACTCTAATAAACTAAATGCTGATTTCTCCCTCATTTTTAATGATAAATGAACAGTAACTACTATGTTCATAACACATGCCAGTGGGATGTTTCCCATAATATAAAATGTAATGACATACTTGGGATTTAAATATAAGTATATTAAGAGTGAAAACACTAAAACATTACCAGAGAATCAAAATGGTAGATAACACGCCTTTATTTGTGTAGCTGATTTATCTAGTTAGTGCAGAGACAGCATGTGTTTTCAGTGAATTGCTGCTTTTTCCTCCCTAATGCAGCAGCTGGGATACATGAAGTCAAAGTCAAGGGCTGAATTAACATTCCTAGGGGCACAATTAAACTAAATGAGGTCATGGAGAGGAGGCATAATGACAGTGGCCGCAGGCATTTTACCTGCAGAGGTCAGGAGCAGGTATACTAGCTCAATCTACTCTGTGCATCAAGCTCTACTAGTCCTTGATGCACGTTTGGAAAAAATGTAGCTTGCTTCTTCCAGGGCAGCTGGTTTCTTTGTCATCATCTCTCTCTTTTTGCTGCTCAGCAGATTAGGGAAGAAGAATGCCGGGCATTTTAACAAGAGGAACCTGTGGGCCCACAGCACATCACGGGTGCTGACAATTAAGAATTATGGGGTATCATGTTGCTGGAGGAATAGACCTGTCAAACACTTGAGTTTGACAGGTCTATTCCTCCAGCAACATGAGTTTGGCTGGAGTTTTCTGGCCTCGGGTCCAGTTCCTAGGCCTCTCCCCTGGGTTGTGCGATTTTCTGGCCGTCTTTCAGGGTAGGCATGACCAATAGTAGATATTCCATACCTTCTTCCCCTGCCAGCCATCCAACTCACTGTGCTCTGCACACCCACCTTGTCCAGGGAGAGAGAGAGAGAGAGAGGAAGTTGAGGGAATGCTGAGCAGAGGAGGAGGAATGGGAGAAATTGGCAGGAGACCTGAGGGAGGGAGGATGGGAGTCTCAGTCACCAACCCAGCAGAATCAAGAGCAAGCTGCTCAGCCTGATTGTCTGCAGAGGTGCTGCTGAAAAGAAGAGCCCTGGATACTGAGAATGGCAAGAAGAATGTGTGTGTGTGGGGAGTTGGAATTGCTAGATTTTAGGGGAATAGTGTAGTAAGGTAACCCGTGGTAATTAAAGGTGCCACGATACTACTTCATCGGAATAAAGATGCATTAACCTTGATGTCCTGGCTGCACGGCAGCTAACTTAACCACCCTGTGCAAACGTAAATTCTTCCTCCCCCTTCCCCGCTTGGGCTGGTTCTTTCGTAAGCTCCCTTTGTGCTGCCAGAGAGATGTGATGAGACCTTAGTGTACATGAGACTAGGGCTCCGAGCATTCTTCGGTTTGTGTTTTGGAACTGCAGTGCAGCGTTGCTGTGCGCTTCCTGTGGTTTTTCGCCTCACTGGGCTACACTTTAGAAATGGCAAATTAACTGGAAGCATGTGGGATAGGGTGGCCAACTTTTTAATGTCTGAAAGCTGGACTCCTTGGCCCTGTCCCGTCTCTTCTCCCACATCCTATCCCTGACCCGACCCACCTCTTTCCTCAAGGCCTTGCCCCCTTGCACTCACTCCTCTTCCCACCCCCCAGCTCCTCCTCTCCGTTCCTCTCTGCTCTGTCCTCTTGACAGTATGAGCAGCCCCTAAGGACTTGCAAACCCCAGCTCCAGCAGGTCACCTAGTAGTTCAGGTCAGAGGAGTTCTATGGCCGCACGGGAGCAGCCAGGCAGCCCTGCTGGTGAGCTAAGATACAGCTCTCCTGCCCGGTTGCCCCCCTGCCTCCCTCTCTGCTGCCTGCCCAGCTCCTCCCTTCCCACCCACTCGAGCCCTCCTCACCCAGGAGCTGCCTGAGAGCATGGCCAGGGGAGGCCCTGGCTGGTGGGGCAGCTCACATTCCTTCCCTCCTGGGGAATGTTCCATGCCCACTGGGGCCACTTACCCCACTTGCCATGGGCCTCTGCACTAGGTCCTCCGCTGCAGCCCTGCAAACTGTGCTTCTCAAAGATGATGCCTGCAGCCCAAGCCGGTGCACGGGTCCTGCTGCAGGAGCCACTGCTTCAGGGCTGGGCAACAGGCTACCACTCCCTCCCCGGCCTCCCGTCTGTGATAAGTGAACTTTTAGTGTCCAGTCAGTAGATCTGACTGGACACTGCCAGTTCCCTTTTTGTTCCAGTCGAAAATTGGACTCCTGGCAACCCTAATATGGGATGGCACAAGTGGGCTCCTCCCCTCCCCCCACTTACTAGCACTCTGTACCACACACACTGTGTGCTGATCCCTAAAGGTGCAATCTAGTCCTTAGTTAGTAGCTCCGTGTGCAAAGCGCTTTAGGGTCTTTTGAGACGAGAAGCACTATTTCAATGTAAAGTGATGCTACTATTATTATGCACCACCTTGTACTGTATTTAGGCATTGCAGGGGTCCGAGGCAAGTGAGTGGTCCTAGAAACAATATATGCAGCAGTATCTTGGCACAACAAGGCCTCTTAACGATGAAATGGCAGTTAATTCAAAAGAGCTTCAAACTTAATTTAGCTTTCTCCTCCTCTCTTTGAAGGAGATGAGAGGTGACACAACAGGATTAGATACACGTTTCATGTTTTTTATAAACCAGAATATTTATCTAAAAGATTATAATGGGTCCAAGCTGATAAATACCCCATACTGTGTTTGGCTTGCACATCAATTTTGAAAATTAATATTATTTACCAGATATTTTGTAGATGCTCCTCTGGAATCTCCACAAGCTGCTATGGTTTTTGTAGCACTGTGTGAAAATGCAAATTGTACTGAAGCTTCTTAAAGGGTTTTCTGTGTGTCTATATCTACACCAATATAGGGGCTGTCAAACAATTTTTAAAAAGTTGAAATTAATCACTAGATTACAACAGTCACAATTAATCACAATGTAATTGCATTATTAATAATAGAATACCAATTTTAATTTATTATAAATATTTTGGATGTTATTCTACATTTTCATATATAGTGCTTTCAATTACAATTCAGAATCCAAAGTGTACAGTGCTCACTTTGTACCATACCAGTGTCATGCAAACTCCTGTTCTCACTTCAGGAAACATTATAAATAAGAAGTGGGCAGCATTATCTACTGTAAATTTTAACAAATTTGTTTGTCTTAACGATTGGCTGAACAAGAAGTAGGACACAGTGGACTTGAAGGCTCTAAAGTTTTACATTGGTTTGTTTTTGAGTGCGGTTATGTAAAAAAAATCTACATATGTAAATTGCACATTCACAAAAGAGATTGCACTACAGTACTTCTGTGAGGTGAATTGAAAAATACTATTTCTTTTGTTTATCTTTTTGCAGTGAAAATATTTGTAATAAATACAATATAAATTGAGCACTATACACTTTGTTTTCTGTGTTGTAATTGAAACATATTTGAAACTGTAGGAAAACATCCAAAAACATTTATAATGCATTTAAATTGGTATTCTATTATTGTTTAACAGTGCAATTAAAACTGTGATTAATTACAACTATTTTTTTAAGCTAATTGATTTGTTTTACATTAATCATTTGTATTACCTGCCATTGACAGCCTCTCTCTCTCTCTCCCTATATATATATTTTGACAGCCGAGAGAGAGAGAGAGAGAGAGGCTGTCAATGGCAGGTATATATATATATATATATATATGTATTCATCTTTGAGATTCAGCTGCCAAAGTCCTTCATAGTAGGCCTATTCTTAACATGACAGAAGGAGAGTAAAGGACGTAGCACTGTGCTTCAATTAGTCGATATGCTGGGGTTAGGCAGAGGTATGAAATGGAAAGGAGACTACATGGAAGTAACACTTAAGAACAGAGGAGCAATTGGTTTCTTCCCCCCTCTAAGGGAATATTATGAAGGGTGTGGTACAAGGAAACAACCTGTAGATATGTCCAGGCACCTTCTGAAGGCTTAATGATTCACTCTTAATCTGCATATATATAGTATCATAGCTGATGATCTTGATTAATTTATTACTTTGTTTTTTGACTTCAGAAACTGCTGGCAGAGAGTGCAATAGCCCTCCAGTCTTTACCTGTTTGGGAGGAATGGGGCATGTTCTTAACCTCCTCTCACTAGCAGTCAGCTGGTCTCTTCTTGGCTAAAGCTATGTGAAATGTTTTGTTCACAGTGCAAGTGAAAGGCCATGCAAACAGTCACCTGTAGAGAGTGAACCCAAAACCAGACACAGCAAGGTGCCTTCTGAATTGTTTTTGAGACTGCAAACTTCTTGCCAGAATTAGAAGTGAAATGCCTTGCTCTGCCTGAGGTAATGTGCATTTCTAGAGGTTAAGTTTAATGGGTTCATTTCAGGTTGATTGCAAAAGATCCCCTGGTATAAGTTACATACTAGGTTCTCTGGAACTCTGGCTGAACCAGCTGAACTCCACATAGTCAAAGCGGCTACCATATTGCCAGCTGTGGTTGTGTGTTCATAAAGGGTGAAATTCATCCTTGTGCAGAGGGCTGGCATGTAACTAGACTGTAAATAGGATTTGACTGGTGCTTGCCCTCTGCAAATAGGCAAATTACACCTCAAGAGAAATTCTTTCACTGAGCTTTGCGTACCTTTTTCCAGGAGTAAAGCAACTGCATGTACTGTAACTTTTACAACAACCTCTCACACATGAAATCACTGTCTTGGTATCATCAATTAGCCAGAAGGGTGGGCAGAATATAATATTTTGCATTTGTATTAATGTATTTGTATTGCATAAGTCTGATTTTTCATTCAGGGACCAGGCTCATGTAACCTTAGACCTACGCTACTTTCCTTTCTTTGTCCAGCTACTAACTCTGTCTCTACGGATATGTGTGCACTGCAATCAGGAGGTGTGATTGCTGTATGTGTATCACACACCTACTAGCTTTGATCCAGATAGCATGAGCTAGCCTTGCTCACCCAGGATCCTGGAGACATACTTGAGCAGCCAGCCCATGCTGCCTCAGCTTCACTGGGATTATTACTCAAGATCTCTTTGATCTTGCTCAGGTATCATAAGCTGCAATTTCACCTTCACCTGTCTTATAAGTATATTTTGCAGGCCCACATTTCATATTTGTTAGACCAAGATAAATCTCTCTTTCATACCAACTGCAAAAAGAAAATAAAGATGGGTCATCAGTAGCAGCACCAGAGCAGAAAAAGCCAGTGAAGCAATTTGACAATTTTAAATGTTTTGAGGCCTTTTTTTGAGTAAAGAAATTTGTCAAACATGCTGCTGTTTTGTGATAAGTTTTGATTGAGATAAAATGAAATTTTTTGACAAAAATGAGATTGGTCAAAAGTTCCCAACCAGTTTTACGTTGGAGATGCAGCATTAGCCAAATGGTAATGAACGGATGCCAACTTTCATCTGCTGCAACTTGGCATTGAATAACATGCAATATGCATGAGAATAATCATCACAAATTAGACCTAATGAAACAAATGTATTTGTAAACCCAGAAATCTTTGGACAGCTCTAGTTTTTGCTGTTGCCTCTAGGGAGACTTGTTTTTCCTGTCTGTACGGTGTCTTTCCAACATGTCTTAAGTTAATGACACATTCAGGAGTGTGGGCACATGATGTGCAGACTCCCTGAGAATTATGGTTTAATGCCATATCTTACTTTTGCTTTGGTGTTGCTGCTCTTCTGGTTCCTTACTCATACTTTAATCCATGATTGCTACAGCACTGGATAATGAACGTTGATAAGTATTAGGCCAACATTTGCAAACCTGGGTATCTGAAGTTAGGCACTGAATTTCTTATTTAGAGTCCTAAATAAGTGGCCTGATTTTTCTGAGGTGCAAAGTACCTGCTCTTCCCTTTGACATCAGTACAAGTTATGAGCACAGCATGTCTGAAAATCTGGTCACTTACTTAGGCATCTACTGCCTGCAGGTGCCTAAGAGTGAAATCCTGGCCCCATTGAAGTCAATGATAAAACTCCCATTGACTTAAACGGGGTAAGAATTTCACACAAGGACTTTGCCTCCTCCTGTGTAAGAGACCACAGGTAGCTCCCCTGTCCCAGGAGTTTTGAGACTCACAGTTCCCCCAGAGAGGAACTAATTTACTACTGGCTTATAACAGTGGCTTCCTACTCTGTGCCAGCTTAGGTGTTGCAGGGGTGGGAGCCAAAACTTCATTCATTCTCTTCTCACTTCTGTCCAGTCCCCTCTTGCCTGTATGTAAGTGTCAGGGAGAGTGGGAGGGAGGCGGAGGGGTGAGAAGAATAACCCCATGGAGCCTGTTCTCCCCAGCAATGCACAGAGGCCATACAGGGGAGAAAGGCACTTGCTTTTCTCCTGGCTTAGCTGCATGGAGAACGTTTGTGACATATTTTTCCCTTCTAGGCATCAAGTTTGAAAAGCTGGTCCTTGTTTTCTGTAGATACCCACTAAGCTGGCTGTTCCCCTCTCGTTGCCATCACCTTAAACACAGAAAATCCTTTCCCCTGCTTTACTGATACCTTTTAGCATTTTTCAGATATTGGTGATCAGCACCATCAAACCAAGAGTTTGAGAGAAATAGACTCCGCTAATATGAATACTCTATATGTTCTGCATTAAAGGAGACACACATTGGGTGGGGGAGGGGAAAAAAGGACAATTATCCTTACAATAACTTTTCCAATTAATTATTCCCCCTTTCTATCCCCAGCCACCTGAAAACTTTAAAAAATCCTTGCAGACTTTAAAATTCTGAAGTCCCTGATTATTTTTCGTGCCTGTAATTTCAACTGCAGATGGTTTATGGCAGGTTTTATTTTACCTCAGAGGAACAAAACACACTGTACAATCTTCCTCAGGCAAATTGTCCCAGCGACTGCCTGAAAGCAATAGCCTCTGTCTCTGAAGGGATTTTGTTCAAACTTTTTAAAAGAATTCACCTTCAGGGTAGAGAGCAACTATGGAAAAATGAAGCCCCAAAGGTTAACGTTTTGCAATGTTTGAGCATGTGAAAACAGAGGGCTATAATGGAAACTATTTTGCAACTATAGTGATAATAGGTGTGGCCAGGACCTACTATCACATCTTCTTGTGAAGAAAAGCACTGCCTCCCAGTGTTTGCAGTGTTTTTTTAAGCCCTGTGGGTCCCAGGATATTAGAGAGACGAGGTGGGCGAGGTAATGTCTTTTATTGGACCAACTTAATTAGAAAGGTTTTTTTACTCCTTCTCAACCCTGAATTGAGCAGGATAAAGGATAATAGTTCCTTTTCTCTAGATTATTTCTTAAGATTGAATAATTTTAACTACATCTGGAAATAAATGTATTCTGTGAACTTCTAAGGGCATTTCTTAACTTATTCCTTGGTAGAAATAAAAAGATCTCTCTGAGAGAGTATTTCTAGAAATAATCATTATACCAGATTTGAGGTGCACTCTCCTTTTTATTACCATCACTCTTCTTGGACTTTTAATAACATTTCATAGGCATTATCAACCTCAGTAGTTTTCTCAAGGCTCAGTTCTGGGGCCTTTCTTAGCAACGTATTTGCAAAAACACAGATTTTATTTCCTTTGATTACAGTCAGATAATGAAGAATTCTCAGATGTTTATTCAAGATGCTGTTTTCCAGGAATATGCATTTGGAATGCAATCAGGCATTGGTTTAGTGTGGAGTTTTTTAGTTCTATTTATAGACAATCAATTTCGTCTGTGGGCATTTGAAACATAGTACTAATTCCATGGTTTGATGTTCAAATCCCCATGGGTCGGACACAATTCTATTGAATTCAATGGGAGAATTTCCATTGTTTCAGTGGATGTTGGGTCAGGTTCCATATTGCTGGTCCATGGAAAACATTTTCTAATTAAATTAATCCATTGTTTGCACTAATTTTCCAAAGCAGGGTTCCTTTGAACATCCTTGGATTACAAAAGTGATAAAGGTATTTCTCAGTGTTTAGGATTATCAATCTGAAGCAATTTCCTTGTTTGAGAGGTAGATATCATGGCCTCGTGGGAAAGAAACCTCAATAGAGGTTTTCCATTTTCAGCCACATTGCACAAAGTATTTGTGTAGCATAGGCACAGCCTGAGAGGCCTGGATGAATCATTTGGATCCTTTTGTTCCTTATCCAGGAGGAGAGAAAGAAGAGGTGTGTATGAAGCATCTGTGTAGATAAGTATGATACAAGCAGCGACTGTGTAGAGAAGTATGATACAAGCAGGTGGGCAATCTGTTCCCCTGAAGCAATATTGTGTGTGTAATCAGCAAAAGCTCACTGTGTCCTCCCACCTCAAAATATAGCAGATGGGCCAGTCAGTCACTCACCAGAAGAGTCCTGGGATGGGAAAAGGACATGTTTGAGTTTCAGGCAAGTGAGGTGAATTTTGGCTGCTTTGAAGTTGCATGAACATATCAGGCAAAAAAACAAACAAACAAACCCCTCTCTTGAATCTGAGCCTGTTAAAATTTCCAGTTTGGGGCTTGAAGGCCGTTTGTATTTGAATTCCTGCATGTAAATCTAGCCCTTCAGTCTTGGTTCTGGGGCACAGTCTTGTCCTAAGCTTGTCTTAAGTTGGGTTACAGTCTTGTCCTAAGCTTGTCCTAAATCCAGTTTTCTAACTGGGTCAGGTGTGAAAGCAGACTAAGGGACTTACCAGAGGGTGCTGGGCTGGGGCTGGCTCTGGCCCCTGGAAGGGGCGGGACCTCAGGCAGAAGGGGCGGGGCTGGGGGACCAAAGCCAGCCCTAGCCTGCCCTGTACTGGTAAGTGCCTCCCCCTGCTGGGGTAGCAGCCGCAGCTGGGGGCTCCGGCAGTGGGTTAAAGGGCTGAGGTGGTAGCGGTGGCTTAGCCCTGGGCCCTTTAAATAGCAGCTAGAGCCCATTGCTTCCCTGGGACTCAGGCAGCAGGTCTCTGACAGCTATTTAAAGGGCCCAGGGCTCCCCTGCTTCTACTGCCCTGGCCCTTTAAATAGCTGCTGGAGCCCTAGGGAAGCAGCGGCTCTTTAAAGGACTGGGGTGGCAGAGGCAGCGGGAGCCCTGACTCTTTAAAATAGCTGCTGGAGCCCCACGCCACTACCCCAGGGCTCCAGCAGTGGGGCTCTGGTGGCAATTTAAAGGGCCTGGGGCTCCAGCCACTGCTGAGAGCTCCAGGCCCTTTAAACTGCAGCCTAGGGAAACCGGGGTGCCCCAGTACGGCACACCAGCTCTTGCCAGTATGCCATACCAGGGCGTATCGGCTTACTTTCACCTCTGAACTGGGTTTACAATGGAAGTTTTCATGTAACTAACAAGATATCACTTCTGTTGCTGCTCTGATAATATGACCAATCAGGTGGAAAAACAAATAAATTCTTTACCATGCACTGATAAGAACCATCTCAGCAATAGCTTACCTGGTGAAATAAAATTACTTGATTAAAAGGAAGGAATTTTCAAAGGCATTAGTTGGTGGGGGTAACTCTCCTTCCACTATAGTCAATGGAGAATTTACCATATACTTCAATGGGAGCATTTAAGCCAGAGGTGGATGCTTTTGAAAATCCCACCCAAATCTTTCAGTGTGACACTCTTCAAGTGAAAAAGAAACCTCTTTTTTATGTCCTCTTATTGGCATGCCATTGCCAACTGTCAACCAGCGCCTGAGTCTCCCATCCCCATCTACCCTAAAAGACAGACGAAGGAGGGCTTGTCAACATACACAAACTGTATCGCTATAACTGTACCATGGTACAATCCCCCTTGTGTGGACTTCTGTGACATCTTCAGTGAGATGACAAAAGCAAGATGAAGACACAAAAGTAGAGAGCAGTGACTACCATGATGACACCTAAGGTGCCACAAGGACTCCTCTTTGTTTTTACATAGCTAGGATTTTTCCTCGAAATTGCTCAGTAGTATTCCAAGAACTGTCCTGTTCAGCACAAGCAACATTCAGTAGAGGTTAGCCTGACCAACTGGTCTCTGCCTACTTAGGTGGGTGTCTTAGACAACATGTATGGGCTGAATCAGTGGTTTCAGTCCACCAGCTCACCTAAAATAGCTCTAGCATTTCCAAAAAACATCTTGTCCCTTGGAAACAATGTCTTCTGCTGCTCCAGACTTTTGAGATGCACCATAAACTCATTTTTTTCTTCTCCCCATATCCTTCAATAATAATTAGATGTGTACCTCACCCAAACCCCTTGATTCAGCTACCTCTGCAGGACATTTCGATCAGGATCCAAGCAGTGCATAGTGGCTCCTATTTCTGTAATAAGCTGGGCCAAAATCTTAGATCTGAATTCTCCCACATTTTGGGAAGTTTTGAATCCAGATTCAGATATAATTTCAGGTCTGAACTTCATAGCTGAAGTACATCTATCCTATTTAGGTGGAAGTAGCCTTCCTCTTCTTAGCATCTTTCTTCCATTGCTTAACCCACCCAGTGACCCTGAAACTTCTGATTAATGCACATAATTAAAGATTTAAGAAATCTTTTTATTTGTTAGGAAATAGAACTTAGAGATGCATTTTGGGTAAAATGTGTTTCTGTACTTGTTTATGATAATAAATTGTAACACAACTTTTGCTATTTCCTATATATTTTACCTAGAGAAATTGTGAAATGAAATGTGTATCTTTATTTTTGTTTCAGAGGGACAGTAAAACATTTTTCTGACACATTTATGATAGGGAAAAGCTAAAGCTCAAATGTTCATTATGACTTTTTTTCCCCTTTTGGGATGCATGCAGACCCATGTTGAACTGAACCTTGACTAAAACTTTTTTGCAAGTCTGAATTACCTGGATCATTTTCTGCCTGAGATTTTTGTTTTCTTCTATCTCTTCCCTTTCCAAAAGCAGTGTAAGAGTTGAAACTACCACAAGAAAGTCAATTATTATCATTAGATTTCCTGCCCTAATTTATAGATCCAAGAATATACAGATAAACAGCTGAACTTCTGGGACGTTATACTCTTTCCTATCATTGTCCTAAATGTGAGCCATAGTACTGAGGTATAATAGAAGAGATTACATGCAGTGTAAGTGCTTTAAGACAGGTATTTTATATTCACAATTCTTTGTAAAGGATCTTGTACATTATAGATGCTGTATATAATAAATTAGGCAGAAAAAGCTACATTAAAAGAAAGGCGTTTGAGTTGCAAAGTTAAGCACACACAAGCTGGGAAATGTCAGATTTATATTTGCCTGTGGACCCTTAATTCTGCCACTTTGTGCACTGAATGAGGCAAGCATCCTATGGAAAAAATAATAAATAATCGATCATGTAATTAAAAACTGTATCATAGCACATTCAAAGGGGCTGAATAAATATTTACAGGCAACTGTAAAATAGGCATTGCCTAATTTTCAAGTGCTTAACTTTGCAACCTTAACATAACTTTTTGCAAGTAATTTTCTAGGTTTTTATAAAAAAGGAAAAGGTAGATATCTTTCATCATGCATCATTAATAGTGTGAACTATGAACCTTCAGCACTGCAGTACAGACAACTGTCACTTGAGATAGGGGCTAACTGCATCAGTTAACAGCAGGAAAAGGCTCTTATCTTAGAGGAAATCTGTTGCTGGTGCATGTTGTGGGTCCAAGGTATGACTGAGGGGGGTGCTCAGCCACCTCTGTCTCTTTCCCCAACTCTCTGGGAGTTGGAGGAACTGCTGCCCCATTTGCTATCCACAGACGGGGGCTAGGATGCTGAAACCATATACCAGGCCTGGTGAGGGACCAACCTGTCTCTCTTTTTACCCCCACTTCACCTACCTTTATACCTGCTTTGGCAGTTACCAGGCTTTCCCAGTACAGTGTGTGGTGCGTTGGGGGCAGTGTGGGCCTGAGACTTTAGAATATTCACATTCAGTTGTTATGTTGGCGAGCTGCCACCATTTTCCTGAGGAACACAAGTGAGAGCTGGGAAATAGCAATTTTAATCATTCATAGCTCAGCCAACCCTGAATGGAATTTCTCTAGCTCAAGGGCTTTATCCCTGCCCAGTTCCAAAGGCCTACTGCAAACAAAGGTAAAGTTACAGCATCTCAAAAGGAAAAAAAAAGGTCACTGGACTCTTTTTATAATGTAAGGCACTAGACAACCTAAATATTGGGGTTGCTATCAGCTCCATCTCTCATAATAATGAATAAAGGGACACTCAGTGCCACAGGTCTAAGGATTGGGGGAGGAATGTATATGTGAGTGGTACGAGTGGTTTGTCTTTGACAAGGAAATAAAATCACATCTTACTTACGTTCTTCTAAATTTAAAACAGCTGTTGCCTGCTGGCACTGCCTAAATGCCTACATACTTGACCACATGAAGGCAGAATTCCAGGCCTCTAGTTTCCTATGGTTGCATATCGATGACATGATTGTTTGTTTACCAATGCCACTGTGGAAAAACGAGCTTTCACTTCTGCAAGTATGTTTTCTTTGAAGTGAGATGGTTGTGATTTTGTTAGTAAAAAGCCATACTTACAACACCCCTCACTCCTCAACACCAAAGAGGGCAAGATTAATCTAGCATCAAGTGCACCATCAGGAGTCTCTATGGTTGCTTGTCTCTATGAGCTGTTGCATTGGACCAGCTTGCTGTGCCATAATTCCGTGAAGCCAGGCATCTGGGAGGTTGTATGTCAGAGAACAATGTCCCAGAGCCAGAAGATCAGTGTTTCCAGTGCTCTAATGTCTTCACTTTTGTTTCTGCTTTTGGGCTTTACTTCTGGGAATCCCATCAAACAAGAAAGTAGTGCCTAAGGCACTTCGGAAGGGTTATGGATGGCAAAACACTTACACTTCTCACTCTTCACATTCAGAGGCACCCAATTTTCCCCAAATCAGATCTGTACCACCTCGCTTTATTTTCTGCATCTGGTAAATAACAGAGGAAATGGCACACAGGAAAGCTCAGAATAAGTCATCAAAAAGAAACAGTGTCGTGGCTAACCAGCTTGGAAACATTAGTGTTCAGGGATTTCAGCTATGACCATGGTTGTTATGGTTCAGTGTGCTAAAATAGTGCTGGTATAAATTCATTTCAGATGGGTTTCAGTTTTCTTTGTGCCAGAAGGAAGGGGATCATCAATAATGTTGACTTTTTTTTTTTTTTTTTTTTTTTTTGGTCTCTATTCTTTTTTTCACGTGTGCAAAGCTTTGTGCCCTTATTTGTTTCAGCAAGAAGGCCTTTGAGGGACTTTGCTCAGTGTAGCTAAAGTTTCTTCAAAGATTAACTGACATTCTTTAAAAGTACATCAGTTTCCTTTTAAGCAGGTATTTGCTTACCACGTAACTGGGTGTTGAGTGCTATTGTAGTTATAAAGTTTGCTGGGCTCAGCTCTAGATTTCCTTAAGACATACTGCTGACATCACTGAATCTCCTCTCAGATTCCTTTCCCTCTCTCTCCGGTTTCCTCCTTCAGGTAATTCCAACTCAGACTCTTACCAACTTGTTTTTGACTGACAGTGAATTAAGGAAGACTTTTTAGGGAGATAGAGGGGGAGTGTTTAAAATATACATATGTGCTGTACCTAAAGGATATTCATTCTTTTATAAACAGTTGTTTGACCTGTCATGACGATAACATCTAGTAAGGAATCTGAACATTGATCTTTCACAGGTAAGAAGCAATTGGTTTTTTAAAAAAATTGCATACATGCTTAAGAGAGGTTTGAAAACTTTGTGTTTCAAGTAAAGCTTAATGAGTCCATTCTTGTCCTATTTTATTTTGTATGATTCCAGAAACTATCTGCAAAAGAAAATCTGCTTATTAGATCATGCCTGCATGTGAAAAATAGAACTATATAGCAGTTTAGTGATGGTGCAGCAAAAGCTGTCATGTTTTATTCTTCCTATTGATGCAGTATTCCAAGCATTCTGTTTACAATGTGTGTGTGTGTGTGGAGTGGAGGGGGAGGGATATTTTGGTCTGTTGGGGAATAATACAAGAGTTATCTTTGCAAGACTTTTCCTGTTATGGTGTTTTTCTGAAGACATTTTTTAATGACTTTTGTTCTGTTAAAAATCTGCTTTTGCTAATTTTCAGTCAGTTATTTCTCCTTTTTCAGTGGAGAAATCAGTTTTAGTTTCCACAGTGGGAAACTAGACTGAAACATTTAAAACCCTCTGGTGCATATCTGGATAAGGAAGGATTTATAAGTTTTCTGGGGTAGGTATAAGGACTGTAAACAATCCTGACTTGGAGAGCATTATGCACTTCCCCCCATCTCCTGGATGGTATCTTTATACTTCTTCCTTAAGTGTATAATGAGTCTGATTTACTGTCAGCAATCAGAATCTTAGATATGAGTTGCAAATTCCCCATTACTTTTGTTCAGCTTAGTTGTACCTTCCTGCTATTATTTTTCCTGTATAATTTACGCTTTGAACATATTTATAGTTAAGTTAATTTTTCCATGTCATGTAGGTTATGAAAATGCAACAAAACCAGCTTTTCTATGTGAACCATGGAGAATTATATTATCTTTATAACTAGCATTGTTTCTTCACTTTACTTTTCTTACATTTATAAGCATTTTTAGAGTCCTCTTCATCTTAATATCTTAGTGCCCATCTTAAACGTCAACATTTTTTGTTTTTTTATTCTGATTTGATATCGTCACTCATGATTTCTTCTTTTGAAGCAGGGAGAAAACAGGGGCATTTTCAAAACAGAGAGCTGATACAGAAATGAGGTTATTTTTCTCTTTTCTAAAATGTTGCTTTGGTCTCTCTGCACTCTGGTAACCAGCTTATGCGGGGAAGGCTCAAAATATAACTTACTGAAGTTGGTCGTACATTACCAACTGGCATCACTTTTGCAAACTGGAGCACTGAGGAGACCAAAACTTCCAAAAGATTCCATGTGAGTAAATTAGGCATGGATTAGAGACAAAAAATGCAACAGATAACTTGGGCTTCACTCTTTCAACACTTCGGAGCTGTTACTTTCGATAGCCTTTCAAGTGAAAACAAATAGTGCTTTTTACCCCGGTTGCTCATGCAAAGAAAAAAACCAGCCATGTCATCAGCTCGCAGTACTGATTGGAGCTGAAATTTGGGTTTGCACAGATTTTACAAAAAGTGCTCTGACCCCTATTCTCTCTGCTGACACACAGGGGGCCAGCTCTAACTTTTTTGCCGCCCCAAGCAAAAGAAAGAGGGGGGCGGAAGAGTTGGGGAGGAAGAGCCATGGCCGAAACGCCGCCCCTTACAGAGTGCCGCCCCAGGCACCTGCTTGATATGCTGGTGCCTGGAGCCGGCCCAGCTGACACACACGACTAGCGAAGACTAGCTGTTTTCTTTGGGTACAGGAAGAGACCAAAAAAACCAAACTTAATTGTTTTGCACATTGAACCTCCAGGACATTTGGAAATACACTTGGATTCTTTTAGCTTTTAGAAAAACTGGAGTGAATTGTGGATTGATGGGTTTGTATTGAATTTGGTGGGGGGTTGCAGTCAGGCAATCTTTGTCTTATTGCCTGTGAAGATATGCATGTAATTAGGGAAAACACTGACTGGACCCTCAAAGAGTTAAATTTAAAATCTCTAATCTGAATTGAATCCATTAAATGTCAAGTATTTGAAAGCTGCCTTCCTGCTGTGATATCCCTAACTCACTGGCATGAAAGAGTTACTACAGACTCCAGGATCACTTCACCGCTCTGTATATCTATGCTACTAATACGTTAAAAGGCTTGGAACTAAGACAAGAGCGTGCACTATCAGACTAAATGGCACTGGTGAAAAAGACAGCACTCTTATAACTGTTGCATATGAGTATAAAGCGAAAGGCCACACCATTCTCTCTGTATCTAAACATGCATGGGATTCAATGCAATGCATACCAGCACAAACCAGCTGATAAATTCTTCATAGGGGAGGGGGAAGGAATTTCAGCAACATGGTTCCTTGCCCAGGAACATGTGAAAGTCCACTGCAGGGACAGCACATATTTTGAGGCTCACTAAGGTGGAGGACAAGGCCAGGTGGAAAGAGAGCAAGGGTATGTCTTCACTACCGCGGGTAGCCGTCCATCTTTTAGTGATCGATTTCTCGCGTCTTGTCAAGACGTGAGAAATCGATCGCCAGCGCTGCCCCCGTCGACTCCATAACTCCAGCTTGACGCGAGGCGTAAGCTGGAGTCGATGGGGGAGCGTGCCGCCAACTGCTGCCGCCATGAGGACAGCAGGTAAATCGGCTGCAGATACGCAGATTTCAGCTACGTGATTCACGTAGCTGAAGTTGCGTATCTGCAGACGATCCCCCCGCAGTGAAGACCAGCCCCAAAACTAGAAAGGGTGGTTCTACGTATCATCATCCCCGTAGAAGCCCATGGTAACTTTTGTGCAATTGCAGGGGCAGAGTTAGTTTCTGAGAAACTCAGCTCCATTCATTTTTGCCCACCTCAGGGAGAGTAGTTATGGTCCAGGGGTGAAATCCTGACTCCAGGAAATCAATGGAAAAACTCTCATTGATTTCAGTGGGGCCACGCTTACACATCAGGTGTGGCATGGAGCAATGCTGCTGTGGGGTAGGCTGGGACCAGGGAGTACCATGAAAGTCCAGGTGCTCCATTCGGATTTACTGAGTTCTGCAAGACGATAACCTGAGATGTTCCAGGACAAGAGGTGAAAGTAAGCTGGTGCACTGTGGTACAGGGTACCGACAAGAGCCAGTGCACCGAACCAGGGACTGGCTTCCCCTGGTGGCAGTTCAAAGGGCTGAGGGCTCCCTTTAAATTGCTGCCAAAGCCCCATTGTCAAAGCCCTGGGGTACTGGCAGCAGGGCTCTGGCAGCGATTTAAAGGGCCCGGGGCTGCCGCTACCACCCCGGACCCCATTAAATCGCCGCCAGAGCCCCAGTGGTTGCAGCGGCATCCAGGACTCCCGGGGCTCCGTCAGCAATTTCAAGGGCCGGGGCTCTGCTGCGGTAGCAGTGGCTGGGAGCTCCTGACCCTTGAAATCACTGCCTTCGGGTAGCAGCAGCGGGGCTCTGGTGTTGATTTTAAAGGGCCTGAGGCTCCTGGCTGCCACTATCGCAGCAGAGTCCATGGCCCTTTAAAGCTCCGCCAAAGCTCGGAGCCCTGGGGTAGTGGCAGCAGCTGGGAGCCTCTGGGGCTCCGTCTGTGATTTAAAGGGCCCAGGGCTCCGCTGCAGTAGTGGCAGCTGGAGCTCCGGGCCCTTTAAATAGCTGCCTAGCCTCATGGCTCCCATCCGCCTCTGCCACCTGCTCAGGACTTCAGAGTACCGGTAAGTCCTTTGAGTTACCTTCACCCCTGTCCAGGGCCCACCAGGCTGAGTGATGAGGTAAAGCCCATCCTCCCACCTACATGATACTATGGAAATTCTGTGATTGTAAATTCACCAAGTCTTAAGAATATCTTTTGCTTCCCTGTGCATTTCACCATGGGGTGCCATATTACACTGGTGCTCTGGGAACTACTCTGGTATCCTTTGGATTTCTTTGTAGAGCTGCAGATATTAATTTTGGCCTATGGAGCTCTAAATGGCTTTGGTGATGCCTCTTTGATAGACACCTCCCCTCTTCTTTGCCTGTGCCACGGATGCTGCAGATGAATCCTGCAAAGGTGCTCAAGCTGGAGAGAAGGAATTGCGGGTGTGTTACTTTCCTTAATGTAGGAACTTGCTCCCCGCTTGGTTTAAAAGAGCCCAGTTTGTTGCCCTTCAGGACACGCTACAAAGTTCTTTTCTCCCTCTTGCTTTTAGGAAGGATGAGGGACACCTGAGGATTAGCAGCTGAGAAGGATGAGATATTTTCACCTGTTTTGTTTTGTTTTTAAAGCTTTGCTGGTTTATTTTTGTTATGTAGTAAGGATTGGCAGCTGGACTTCCTATATACATGGTGTTTTTAAAGAAGTGTGAAAGGTAGACAGAGCTTTGGCTAGCCAGTTTTAAACTTCCTTTATAAATCAAAAGTGATAAAGTACAGTAAATTTTGATCAGCAGTGGCACACTAGTATGCCCTGGTTAGATTCAATTTGTTTCCACAGCTTCATCTCAAGTGCTTTGTACCAGATTAAATCACAGCTTGTTACTCTTCTCTAGTTTCATAGATTTCAAGGCCAGAAGGGACCATTGGAATCATGTAGTCTGACCTTTCGTAGAGCACAGGCCAGAGAAATTCCACAAAATAATTCCTAGAGCAGAGTTTCTCAAGCCTTATTTTCATCTACACTTTTTTTTATCTGAACTTAATGCTTTTTTAATTAAGGATATTTAATAATAAAAATTATCTGTTGAAACAATGAGTAAATTTGTAATGGACCAATGTACAACACAGCACATTTTGTTCAATGCATGTCATTAAAAATGTTCTATGTGTTGCTTTTCTGGATTAGAATGAGCTGGTGGAAAAAACATGGGAAAAAAATCACAAATATTTCATCAAACTTTCTCCCCTTTTTCCATCACAAAATTGGACAATCTCATAAAAAATAAATTTTTGAATCCTTCAACAAGCTCTGTTGTTCATAGATAACTTTGTGGACAGGACCTTAACTATAGTCCACAAAGTTAAGGTAAATTGATCATGGGAGATACAGGCAAATGTAGTCATGGCAGAGCCATGGATATAGTACCTGGCTGAACATTTTTCATCAAAACTGTTTTCCTGTCAAAACCAGGTTTTTTGTTTCTTGGGGCAGGCTGGAGGGTCAATAAGTCGACATTTTCTGTGGAAAATTTCAATGAAAACTAAACTGTATTTGTTGACATTTTCCATGAACCTTCCCCTCAATTTTCTGACAAGCTCTGATTATAATACACCACCGCCTGGTCCCACTCCCAGCATCTTCACTCTTCCTCTCAACTGGTGAATCCACTGTCATGCTCCAGTCCCAGCAAATAGTCCCCTGCTGCCTTAGCCACCTGCAGCCATCCACATAAGCATCTGCTCTAAATGCTAAATCTATTAACTGTCCACTCCCACCCTCCCTGCCAAAAACCTACAAAAGCAGTCACCGGAGGGAAAAAAGGATGAGAAATAATGGAAGAAAGGCCGATGTGATTTCTGTGGTTTTCGTGGAAATGTGAGTGAGAATGTCCCTCCTATAAATGAGGCCCTGGCCGTGGTGTATGTGTGGTGACACTTAGATATTCTAGCACATGTGTAATTCTCATTCATTTTCTTAGGAAGAAATTAACTGAGGCACCATTTGCACAACATTTCATGCAGTGAACTGAGTGAATACAAGGGACTGGGTGATTCAAGAAACTAGTATTTGATTTCCATCTGGCAGCTGTTTAGTTGCCCATCTGGAACATGCCCTTGACCTCATCCCTGTTCCTGGTATACTGATGTTGCATCATAAAAACCACTGCTACCACACTCGTCCTCTTTGGCAGTCTCACAGGAGAGTCAAAGACTGAAATAGCACAGCATATGAAGTGCTGCTTCACCAGTAAAAGTGGAAGAACATAGAGCAGGCACTGAGGGAAAACTTGGACTGCGATTGTTATCAGTACACTATGGATAAACAATTTTCTTCAGCGTGATTTTTTTCATTCCCACCAAGGTCCCTTTACACTGCCAGAGCGGTGTAAAGAGATCTTGGTGCAAGTGAGAATCAGGCCCTTTGCCTCCAGTGAGATCAGTCGGATAGAATTCATGAGCACTAAACTCAACTTCAGATAAATTAAAAGGCAAACACAATAGTGCAGTTGTGTTTACTATGCCTACTTTCCCCCAAACAGTTTCTTATTTTTCTTCATATCCTTGCTCTTCTTGAACTAACTCTACCAACGTACTTAAAGCTACACATATCTCATCCCTTGTACATCTCCCATACACAGTAATGTGAGTGACATTTCAGGATTTGAGGGTTTGTGGCCCTTTGAGTTCATCCCTTTTCAGGAGTGGTGTTGCAATTGAAGAATGCACTGCATAGTAAATTTGGATTTTCTGAAACAGAAAATTTGCCCTTTGGTCTTGATTTCTTTCTTTCCAGTATAAAATAGACAAGTTATGACTTGAGTTTCTACGCTTCAAAATAACATTTGCATTAATTTTACAACATCATATTCTGTGCTCCCATGTGATGGAGAACTTGAAAATACTACTCTGATTTCATTTGTCGGTGTTTGTCCTTTAGTGGAGTGCAGAAACCAGTTCAAT
This sequence comes from Dermatemys mawii, assembly GCA_007922305.1. Lineage (NCBI taxonomy): Eukaryota > Metazoa > Chordata > Testudines > Dermatemydidae > Dermatemys > Dermatemys mawii. The sequence continues at coordinate 845,154 of ML677384.1, read as the reverse complement.
GGAGCAGTCCCAATGATATATCCTCTTAGAGTATCCTGAAAAGGAGTTTTGTTTTTGCTGAGTATAGTCATGATTTTGTAGACATACAGTTCTAAGAGTGGCTCTCTGTAGATTTTATAGAACACATCTCTCTTGGAAAGCTTCTAATGGCTAGAAAACAAATAAACAAACAAACCATTTACTTCTAGATACTTTAGACAGTCTTATGAAACTAGTTAATCATTTTAAGCTGTTACTGTAACTTTCACTGTTCAAGGGTGAAAGTGCCACGGAGAGCAATAACCTCTGAAAACATCAGTTAAAGTACATTGCTTAAAAGCACAGGGTGTAGGAGCTGAAAGATTAACATAGGAATATATAAAAAAGACTTGAACAATAAACAGACTATTGTTTCTCAGCCTTCGAAAACAATGGACCTGATTTTCAGAATCTGCCGAGCATCCAGAACTCGGGTTGAAATCAATGGGACTTGTGGGTGATCAGTAACTTTGAAAATGTAAAGGTGAAAAGGAAAGACAGACAGTGCAGAGCAGCATCTGTCAGAGGCTTGTGGTGACAGTACATGGCTCTAATTTTGTCTCTTTTTCTATTGGTTATTGGCTAATTCTCAGTGAATGCAAATGTCACTAAGAAACAGTGGTAGAATTAAGAAACAAATAACAGTTTGGGAGATCAAAAGATGTAGGGCTGATAGTGGACAGGGAATTGGATGATTTTGCAATGAAATGTGCTACTAAAAACAGCCAATACCATTTTTGGAGTTACATACATGTAGAATCATAGAAATGAGGGTTGGAAGGGGCCTTGAGAAGTCATTAAGTCCACCTGTTCTGTGCAGGAGGGCAAAGTAAACATAGGCCATCCCTGACAGGTATTTGTCCAACCTGACTTTAAAAATCTCCAGTGATGGGGATTCCACAAAGTTTTTCCTCCTGCCTAACCTAAATCTCCCTTGCTGAGGATTAAGCCCATTGCTTTCTATCCTATCTTCAGTGGACACAGAAAAATTGATCACAGTCCGTTTATAACAGCTTTTAACATATTTGAAGAATATCAGCTCCCACCCTTCTTTTCTCAAGATAAAACACACCCAGTGTTTTGAACCCTTCCTCATAATCAGGTTTTTTAAAACTGTTATAATTTTAGTTGCTCTTCTGTGGACTCTCTCCAATTTGTCCACATCTTTCCTAAAGGGTGGTGCCCAGAATTGGACACAGTACTCCAGCTAAGGCCTCACATGTGCAAGTAGAACCGAACAATTGCCTCCTGTGTCTTACATACAACCCACCTGTTAATACACCCAGAATATTAGCCTTTTTTGCAACTGCATCATATTGTTGACTCAGATTCAATTTGTGATCGAGTATAACTCCCAGATCCTTTACAACAGTTCTACCACCTATCCCATTATTCCCAATTTTTGTAGTGATGCACTTGATTTTTCCCTCCTGAATGCAGTACTTTACATTTGTCTTTGTTGAATTTCACTTTGCTGATTTCAGACCAATTTTCCAGTTTATCAAGGTCACTTTGAATTCTAATTCCATCCCCCAAAGTGCTTACAACCCCTCCCAGCTTGGTGTCATCTGCAAATTTTGTAAGACTACTCTGCACTCCATTATCCAAGTCATTAATGAAAATATTGAGTAGTATTAGATCCAAGACTCTCCCCTGCTGGACCCCACTCGATACACTTTTCCAGTTTGACACCAAACCATTGATTACTACTCTTTGAGTACAGTCTTTCAACAGTTGTGCAATCACCTTAAAAGAACATTCATCTAGGATGCATCATGGATTAGAGAGCTGCGAGTCCTATACAGCACTAGATAAATGAGACCACACTTCAGTAGGAGATGGAGTTAGATGGTTTAACATCTTTTTCATCGCTTATTTCTGTGCCTATTTGGTCCTGAAAGTCCATATGAATTATTCAGGCAGGTCTTGTTGTCTGTTACTCTGTCTTATTGCCAACGCTGGTTTGTGGTTTTTTGCATTCTTCCCAGTGATGTAAGTTTTATGCATCAGTAAGTCAGTACAAGAGAGTCTACAGTACTACAGAAGCAACAAAGAGTCCTGTGGCACCTTAAAGACTAACAAAAGTATTGAAGCATAAGCTTTCGTGAGCTAATACCCACTTCGTTGGACCACATCTAATGAAGTGGGTATTAGCCCACCAAAGCTTATGCTTCAATATTTTTGTTAGTCTTTAAGATGCCACAGGACTCTTAGTCTGGATCTGCAGATCCAGACTAACACGGCTACCTCTCTGATTCTTGACACCATGTAAGGTGGTACAGTTTACATGAAGAGGAAGTGAACTGGGGCAGGAAAAGCATCAAAAGGATAAACCACACCCCCACACCTTATCTTATATTTTCAGTTAGTTGTGTTCCTGTTATGCCCCTCTCTTTTGCTTCCTCTGTGCATAACTTACACTAACTTACAGATATATAACTTAAACTCATAGACGTGAAGACCAGAAAAAACTTTTAGATCATCTAGGCTGATGTCCTATGGGACCCCTATCTCTGTCCATCTGATGGGACTTCTGTAGGATTTAGAGGTAGGTCCTTTGTCTTCACGAGCAATACCTCCAAGTTACTAAGCCACTTGTAATCTACATTAGCTCTGAATGTGGTGCATAATTTGAATGTATTATTTATACAGTGCTGCAGTCAAAGACCAGAATCCCTGCCCTGAAGAACTTCAGATCTAACAGCACAGGTGGAGTATGATACAGCACAAACAACAGATACAGGTACTCTGTAGGCAAACATAGGGTCGCATGTACCTACTATAGCTCGAATACTTCATCAAACCAGGTGTGTTTTGAGAAGTTGTTCTGAGAGCCGCCAGAGATGGCATTTTACACATGTTAATTGGGAGGCTGTTTCAGCCACATGGAGTGGTAGGAGAGAAATCTCAGGGTGATATATCAGCAAAGGAGACAAAAGGAGCAGTCAGAAGTGAATCGGAAGAAGTAGGAGGCCAGGGAGGAGTGGATGAAGGCAGCATTATGGGAAACTTTGATAAGGCGAGCTATGCTTTCGTGCAGTAATGGAAGGGAAGGCTGTGCAAGTACTGAGGAAAGAGGAAGTCATGGTCAGGATAATGGGAGAGAAAAATGATCTTTGCAGCAGCACTTTGGATGGGTAGGCCATAAGGTAGAGGAGAAGGACTGAGAAGACACGGTTGCAGTAGGCAAGTTAGAAAACACCTAGCTAATGAACCTGAGTTTGGCCACTGTGGTTACAAACAGATTCCACTGAAATACACTACTGCAAATGAATGCAGTTTCTTAGTTTGTTTGATCTTTTTGTTGTCTATCACCAAGAATAGGTGATTCATAGCGTGCTATGTTGTAAAAACAAGAAAACATTTCCTTATTTGTAATAGTATATAGTGTTTTAGCCTATAGTACCTCTCAAAACAAACTTCAGAACTCCTTGTTAGATTTCACTTCTCTTTAACAATTAATTATAGAATAAGAGCTACCTTTATGTAGGATTATCAGTCAATGAGACTGCATGTGGCTTTTTACTAAGGCTGATCAAAAAATTGGGATTTCAATTAAACAAAATCTTTCATTAAAAGTGTTTGATTTTGATGAAAAATTTATATATTTCATCCAAAAACAGATACCTGAAAACCAAAATGTTTTCAGTTGAAATCTGAAACAATCTGATTCAGAAAATGCTGTTATGTGTCTCATGGCAGGGATGTGATTTAGTTTTCTCATGACCCCATTCTTCTCCATGGACCAAGACTCCTATGGTAGACGAGAACAGAAACATAAGGCATTCAAACTACAACTCCTCTGAGACACTGCGGTAGCATTTCTGACTAGAAATATTTTGGCTTTCAGCCACATAGTTTAGTTTTCAATTTTTATCTAAAAAGTTATAATTTGTTTTCATTGAAAATTTCAGCAGAAAAAAACCCCACTTTCCAACCAGCTCTCATGTTTAAATTGAAATGTTTTTCTATTCTCTTCTGTGATACACATTATGACACCATTAAAAGCATGATAAGTTATTCTTGTCAACCAAACACCTAGTAGTGACATAATAAGGTAGTTGGGGAAGGGTCACATTTGCTATTCTGATCAAGCAGATGACTTGGAAAACATCAATGTGTAACTTCTGACTTTCTTGGTATCTGGAACAATTAAGACAAAAATAATTTAATATAATTACTCAAGTTGTTGAATTTTGTGGAGTTTTAAGAATAAATTTGGGGAGCTCTGAAGAAAGAACAAACCTATGTTTCAACAGAACATGAAAGAAGTATGTAGTTTAATTCTTCAGTAATTAAAGCTAGACTTTCTTAAGTTCCCTAGTACGTAATAAGGTCATTGAACTTTTGAGCTGAGACAGGATTGTAAAGAAACCATAATATAGATAAGATGGCATGTAAATAAACAAGCAATACAACCTCCCTTCAGTGAAGTTATATATATCTGCTGACTTTGAAAAACAGGTTGGTATTTATCTTGTTGGGAATGTACCATTTTTCTCTGAAGTATGTTGCAGGGCAGCATAACACAGGTTTTACAAGGGTTTCCTAAGGAGACATAAAAGGAAGAGAAAATAAATTAGGGCTGAATACCACACTTATCCCCCTAAATAAAGAGCTTAGGCATGGATTCTGCTACCTTTATCTAGGATGAGTAGTAACCTGTTCCACAAATAGTTCCACTGGCTCAGAGAGTGCCCCTAAGATGACCCATGCAGAAGGGATGCCCACAGTCCCTTTCCCTATCTGCACCTACCCCACCGTACACTTTCCTTTTCTGGAATCTATGATGATCTCTCTGAAAGTCTGGCGAGGAAGGGTTCTCTGCTGTGGGAAGGGGCAGAGACTACAGTGGGAAAGTGGGCAAAGGACCAAGGGGACTTGCCATTCCATTCCCCTGGAGTTTATCTGGAAAACAAGAAGCCTGGGGCTGTATTATCTTTTCAACGGAGCACCGCACCATATGGGATCCCAGTGACCACTGCAGCCCAATCCAATGAAGCCATACTGCCCAGGAGCTCTGTGTGAATGGCCCTGACCCCATGAGGAAATGCTTGCTGAGATTTCCTCCACCAGAGCCTGTCCTGAGGGCCTTACCGCCATGAGGATGAGCTGGGCAGCTGGCTTCAGTGAGGCCACTTGTGGAGTAAAGGTCACAGTGCAGTGTGAGTAAAGGTCACAGAATCAGGTCTTTCAGAACACTACAGGCATTCCAGTTAGCTTTGGAGGTCGTGTGGGGCTCGAAGAGCAGTGCAGCCAGTGGACCCCTTCAGCTCTAAAAGTGGCTCCCTCCAGACCACCAATGGGGTGGTGTGGGGAAGCCCACTGTGCTGCAGCCTTTCTCCTCTCTGTACTGTGGACAAGGAGAGGACTGCAGTGCTTTCACCTCTCTACTCCCCTGCCATATTGGATTAAAGGGAGACTCTGAGGTTACAGCTACAAGCTACCATTTCCTTATAAAGCTCCCTAATATTTCTCCCCATTGAGCTTTGATTTTTGTTTACCCTTCCTCATAAAACATCAACGCATTCAAGGCAGTTATTGGAATACTTTGTATAAACAGAGCCGGGAGCCACATAATCTAGTAGTTTATGTTATTTTCACTTTATAATTTTTTTAAAAAAAAATCTCTCTGAAGCACTATATATTTATGGCTTGAAAACACAATCAAATAGTTTGGGATTCCAGCACCATAAACTTCCTTCCACAGGCAGCACGAGAATGTTCTCATTAACAGTAGAACTCTCATGTTTCTGCTCTGAAACAACAGGTATAACCAAATTCCTCTCGAGGCCTTTCCTTTCTCTCCCCAGAAATCTGCAGAAGTGGGGGAGAAAAGGCATTTTTTTCCATTCAGTGCATGCAGAGTATGAAAACTTGGCACACAAGTGAGTTATGTACTGGAATTTGGGTGGGTCTAGGAAAAAGCACAGACTTCAGTGGAAAACATATATGGGTGTGTGTGAGAGAAAGCCTTTTAAACCGTAAATTGATCACATGCATGGACTGGTGAGGAAAGAAACAGAAATTTGCCCTGAACTAATACAGTCAGCTGGTACTGAAAACAAGCACTACTGCCCCAATTTGAAAGTGCCATTGGCATTTTAAATATCATTCCCTTTGTTTCATAGTGGCAGGTGAAAGACTCCCCCTTTGCCCAAGCATTTTAATTGCTTCTGTGAACCGTGTGACTATTTCAGTGCTCATTACAAGGTCAGACTGTGACTTTAAGCCACGATCTGCGTGGGTGATGGTGAGGGCTCAGTGACCTATGCACCAGCAGCTGCTGCCGGAGATAAGCAGTCAGCCTTGATCCTCAAAGGTGCTTAGATGTGGAACTACCATTGGGAGTTAGGTGCTTCAGTACCTTTAACAGTCTGGGATTAGGGCCAAATTCTCCGATCTGCTATAGCCCCTTGGCGCTGCTTTAGTTAGCTGCCAGTCATAGCTTAGAGAGGCCTCTTTGGGGACATGAGTTGAGTGTTTGTATGACCCATTGGCAAAACTCAGTGGGCATTTTGATGAAGAGCTTCAAGATTTAGCTCAAAGAGAATACTCTGAGCCCTGTATTTGTTGGACATTAGTGCTATGGCTAAGTCATGATCTAAAGACTTTTCCTACCTGAACCTAGCAATTCTGTAGGCAAGAAGTGCCAAGGAATGTGTATTCAAAACCAGATGTTTCCAAATCGGGCCTACATCCAGCAATACCTCACAAATTAACACTTGGTTAGTAGGCAAACCTGCTCATACGTGCAACTGCTCGTTCTCAGTCTACTACTCAATGAAGATGCAGCAAATGAGTGTTGCACTAATAGATCATGTTACCAATTACATGTCTACGTGATAGGGTAATGCATATTACGGTGATTTAATTTCTAAAGCACACTACTGTGCTGCACATTAATAGGTCTGTGTAGACCAGTGGTGGGCAAACTATGGCCTGTGGGCCACATCCAGCCCGTGGGACCCTTCTGCCCTGCCCCTGAGCTCTTGGCTGGGGAGGCTAGCTGTTCTCCATCCCCCACAGCCTCAGCACACCACGCTGCCAGCACAACGCTCTGGCCAGGGATCGGCAACCTTGGCAAACCCCCTCCCCCTCCGCCCCGGGATAAGCACCCTTGACTGGCCTGGCCGGTTTGTTTACCTGCTGCGTCCGCAAGTTCAGCCTATCGCAGCTCCCACTAGCCATGGTTTGCCGCTCCGGTCCAATGGGGGCAGCGCGAAACCGCAGCCAGTGGAAGCTGCAATCAACCGAACCTGCGGATGCGGCAGGTAAACAAGCCAGCCAGGCCCAACAAGGGTGCTTACCCTGGGGGGAGGGGGGAGGAGCGCGAGCAAGGATTGTGGATCCCTGCTCTGGGCAGTGGGGTTGTGAACTCCCAGGCAGCGCAGCTGCAGAGCCATGGCCTGACCTGGTGCTCTGTGCTGCGCGGTGCGTGGCTGCCTGTCCTGGTGCAGCCCCACTGCCAGCCACCCATGCTCAAGGCAGCACAGTAAGGGAGCAGGGAGCGGGGGGAGAAGTTGGATAGAGGGCAGGGAAATTCAGGAGGTAGTCAGGGGGTGGGGGGGTGGATGGGGGTCAGGGCAGTCAGTGGGTGGGGAACAGGGTGGGGTTGAATGGGGACAGGGATCCCTGGGGGACAGTCAGGAATGAGAAGAGGGCTTGGATGGGTGGCAGGGGGCAGTCAGGAGTGGGAGTTCTGGGGGCGATCAGGGGACTGGGAAAAGGAGTGGTTGGATGGGGCAGGGGTCCTGGGGGAGGAGTCAGGAAGGAGAAGTGGGGGTTGGATGGGGGTAGCGGGGGGCAGTTAGGGGTGGAGGGTCTGGAGGGTGGTCAGGGGACAGAGCACGGGGGGGGGGGATGGGGCAGGGGTTCTGGGGGGGCCGATCAGGAAGTAGAGGGGGGTTTGGATGGGGCAGGAGTCCCGGAGGGGCCATCAGGGGGCGAGAAGCAGGGGAGGTCAGATAGGGGGCAGGGGCTACGCTACACCTGACTGTTTGGGGAGGCACAGCCTCCCCTAACTGGCCCTCCATACAATTTCAGAAACCCAATGCGGCCCGCAGGGCAAAAAGTTTGCCCACCCCTGGTGTAGAGCCTGCTGCTGCACCAAAAGTTAGTTTTACAAAATACACTACTGGTCATTTAAGAGAGTACTATCCTCTGCCATACTATTATACACTGTGAAAGCTAATCTTAGGTGGTCAGAACAAATGAACAAAGTATAGGTACTGATGCATCATCTGTTAGGTAACTCCATGTCCTGATTTTGCCAGACAGTACCAGTTTTTCATTTCATCAGTTCACGTTTGTCTGTTTAAGAGCTAAAGAGTGTTTGTTCAAGCCTGAGTGGAATTTGCTCTGTGTTTACTAGAAACAAACAGTCCAAAGGAACAAGTGGTTGTGTGCTTTACCACATTTAAAGTGAAAACACAAATGAGAGTGGCCATTCCTGAAGCTGTTCTTTGACTCGAAGTGCATGTTCAACGTGCCTGTTCAGTAATACATGATCAGCTCATTCAAAACCTGAAGCAGCTGCAAGAAAAATCCTCCACACTGAGTAACATGCATGTGTTGCTGCTGTTTCACAAGCTGGCAGTTGGACACACCAGCATACATTTTCAGAATAAAAGGGGCCGGGATTTCATCCTTTAGAACAGTGGGAGTTTTGCCATTGACTTCAGTGCAACCACATTTTCACCCACCATATACTTTTATCATTTGAATGGCTATGTCTCAGTCCTAAAAGTAATGTTGACACAAATGTTCCAGTTTTTCATATTGAAAATATAGTTTTTGTTTTTGTTTTTTGATTGAGATGAAATTCTGCCTTGTGCAAAGGACCAGCATGAAGTCTAAGGCACTATTTACTTCCCATGTATGCCCATGTAGCTTAAGTGGCACATAGACCTTGTACTGGCCAGCATACAGGAGTGAATTTCACCCAGACCGTAGTAACTTGTAGGGTGTTTTCTAGCTGCTCATGCAAATTATTGAAATTCTGCTGTAACTGGGTATTTTAGTTGCTGAGCTTAGAGCTGAATGCTGTCGTACAGCATGTGAGGGCAGGTCTACACTACAAACAACGCAGTGCTCCACTACAGTGCTTCTGATGAAGACGCTCTAAGCCAATAGAAGAGAGCTCTCCTGTCGGCTTAGTAACTCCAGCTCTGAGGCCTGGTCTTCACTAGGGGTGGGGATCGACTGCAGATACGCAACTTCAGCTACGTGAATTACGTAGCTGAAGTCTGCGTATCTGCAGTGGACTTACCTGCCGTCCTCATGGCGGCGGCGGGCAGACGCGATAAATTGACAAGACGCGATAAATTAATCGCCATAAGATCGATCCCTCCCTGCCGTAGTGAAGACAAGCCCTGAGAGGTGTGGTAGCTAAGTCAGTGGGAGAAGCGCTATCACCGACAGAGCACTGTTGACATGGGGAAGGGTGGGGGTTAAGTCAATATAACTACCTCGCTCAAGGGTGTGAATTTTCCACACCTCTGGGCAAGGGAGTTATACCAAAGCAAGGACACAGAGTAGAGCTGGCCTGAGTTAGTGTTTAGCAAAATGAAATTAAAGCTTTGCTTTAAAAACCAATAGACTTGGATGGGGAAAAAAGATGCTTTAGCTTACCATCTGCCCTTCCACAGCATAAACTTGTTCACACAGGCAATGGAATTCTTCTGCATAGCACAAGCACTTCCTGAGAAAACCAGCTTATAACAAGTTTTGAGATTAAACCTTAATAAGAGGAGTTAGCCTTTCTTGGAAACACACTTTATAATACTGTAAAATCATAAGACCAGATTCACTGGTATGCTGTGGTCATGCAAAGCAGCCATAAATCTGATTTAAGTAGCACGTTATGTTAGACTTATTGCTACTTTGCATAGCAGCTGAAGTGTACAGGTGAATCTGGCCAATAGCTCTCAGAGATGGAACACTCTAGTTGTGTGATTGGATCTCTCCCATTTCTGGGAAAGAATATGTTGTATTCCCCCAGCTAGATTACATTCTATCTGCATTAGCGCTGAACAGACCAAAAGACCCAACAATATACTGACATTAAGGACTTTGTACTCCTTGCTCCTTTTCTTCCTTTACGAAGCTATAGTGTGGTTTTAACTAGCAGGCTATGCTTCCTATATACCAGAAGAATTTTATTATATGAAGACGTTTCCAGGTTGATGCAATTTTTTGATTTCATCATAAACTTTCTACTAAGCTCTCTTCACTGCTATACTTGGTATTTTCATTACGTTGTGCAAAATAAAATGCTTTTGGAGAGAGAGAGAGTGTTCTGGGAGTACAGGGGGAGTTTCTCTGTGTATTACTCCCACCCACCCTTTGTTCACTACTGATGATGCTGTAGGCCATCTAGGTGCTGAATAAAGGAGTGAGTTTGTTACAAAATCTGCCACAGCAAAATTTTCACACCCTCCGGTGAGCCACACCTTGCTGCCACACCTACCCTCTGCCATGAAAGCAACAGTGTATTGAGGCTAATTAAAAAACAAACCCCAGCTTGACTTGTAATAGAGCACAATGCAGGCAGCAGGGAAATGAATTAGCAAATAGTTTACTGCAGCTACCTAAAAGGAAGAGCTCTTCAGAGCATGTCTGAGTGACACAATATATGGAAACACAGCCACTTTCCTACAGCATGGCACCATGTAACTGATTTACTATGTTAGTTCCTGAGGGCAAATTGTGACTGGTGGAGCCATGCATCACTCCTCCTGCCTCCTTCCCCAAGCATGGGGAGAGCAAACTCAGGAGTGAATTAACCCCGCGGGGAGTAAAGCCCAGCCCAGGCTGTGGAATTCTCTTTAAGGAGGGTTTCAAGAGCAGTGCATGGTCCTGACTTCCACAGACACCCTAAGATCCTTGGCTGTGGGGACAAAGCCCCACTTTCCTCAGTGGAAATCCCTGACCAACTGACAGGAGGATCTGTGAGGGGAACCTTGTGGAGGGCGCGGTGCCCTTGTGGGATTTTCCATGGAGGATTGTGATCTGGGCCACATATAGTAACCACCGCCAGCCTCACCACTTGGAGAGCAAGTAAGTATGTGAGATGTAGCAGCGGGAAGGTCTGGTCCATTAAAAGACAGAAAGAAAGAATAACTGAAATTGGTGACAAGGGGACACTGCAGCCTTCCCTGGGCAAAATCCTGCAATGAAAGATCAGTTATTCTGGGACCTAAACAAATTATCAGCCAGATGCTCAGCTGTTATAAACTGTCCCCATTCTAGTGAAGTAAATGGACGTACCCCGATTTACACCAGCTGGTCATATATAGTTCCTAGAAAGCCAAACAGATGGTAACACACTGATCACGACTACTGCCTGCGGGCCAGTACTGAATCAACGACCTAGAAAAGCTCTTATACTCCATATGAATTCTCTGAGTCATCCAGGTTGTTGCTTATTCCTAATTTAGTTACAGTGAAGAAATCCTGCAGATTAAAAAGTGACACCTATAGGTGCAACTGTACTCTCCATTTCACTGAGTGTCACTGGGGCTTAAGCCAGGCTCTGGTCTGCTTCCTCATCTACTTGCTGAACTCCTGCCTAGGAAAAGCCCAGAGTAAGTTAATACTGTTGTGAGTTACCGAGTTGTCAATTTTGTTAACAATTATGCTCCCAGCAGAGAGAGGCACATTTTAAAATTTATTTTCTCCACTCTGCAGCAATGCTGCATTGGGAAAGCTGGTTTGGGTTGAAATGATAGAGACGTTAAATGGAAACATGAAAAATGAGTGTAATCTAGTTGATTTTAGATGCATTATTAGCCAGTGAATTGAACACTCATCTGCGGGCCAGAAGACCTGGATTCTCTTTCTGGCTATGCCATGATCCGCTGTGGGATTTTGGGCAAGTCACTTTACCTTGCTGTGCCTCTGGTTTTTCTTCCCAATCTTTATCTGCCTTGTCTGTTTGGCTTCTGAGTAGTTTGGAGCAGGGAGTGTCTCTTAATATGTGTTGTATGGAGGGGAATGGTGCTAAGTAGAAAATGGCTGAAGTAAACATTGAAGAACCTATTCCTATTAATGTTAATAAATCGGTTTGGGGAGAAGAATGATGGTCCAGTGGTTAAGGTGCTGGCTTGAGAGATCTGGGTTCTGTCACAGACTCCCTGTGTGACTTCGAACTAGTCAGTTAGTCTCCCGCTCTCTCTCTCTCCCTCTCTCTTTCTCTGTCTCAGCTTCCCCATCTGTTAAAGGGGGATATGGCACTGTCCTACCTCACTGAGGTGCTGTTAATAAATACAGGACTCAGAAAATGTGGTAATGGGGGCAGTATAGATATGGCAGATGGATGTGGGGGGAGGGAACTAGAATTTTCCTGAGGAGGTGCCCAGGACTCTCTCTCCCTCCCCAGCTCTGCATCCCACCCCCAAGCTCTCTCCTTCTGCACCTAGACCTGTGCTCATCTGCCTGCGCCCAGCTCCACATGAACTCCCTTCTTGCGGTCCCAGATTCACTCAGCCCCATGTGCTTTATGCACCCAGCCCTGCCGTCTCCCTGCCCCCACACCCAGCTCCGTGCTCTTACCCAGTGAGGCAGTCAGGCAGAAGAGCACCATCCTCACTAGGGCCTAGGCAGCTCTGGGAGCCCCAGATCCCATCTTCCTTTTGCATTTCCACTTCCCTCGTAGCGGGGATGGAGGACCCCAGGAGGGCACACTAACAAGGTAAGGGGAAAAGAAATGGGGAACCTCATACAGCAATGCCTAGTGAACAAAAAATGGGTAGGCTCTAGGATCTCCAGAGTTCTAATCCTGGCTCAGCTACTGTCTTGTTATGCGGCTTTGGATAAGACATTGGCCTCTCTCTCTCTGCTCCTTTCTGCCTACAGAAAGTGGGGGAGGGATGCCTGTCTGCTTCCCAGCAGCGTTGTGAGCATTAAATAGTGTTTGTACAGCACTTTGAAGCTGTAAGTGATACAGCGGGGAAGTGCTAAGTATTATTCTGATAAGCATGTTCACCTGATAATGGCTCTTCGTAACCTGCAGTTTAATTCTAGCACTCTGAGCCTCAGACATGGAAAGTGTGACTCCATAGTGAACTAGTGTCTGTTTAGACTTGTCCTCCTAAAGAGACAGGTAAGGTTTGCACAGAATGAACTGAGGGAAGGGTGATGGGAGGGCAGAGCTGTGCTCAGGAATTAGGAGTCAGAATGCCTGGGTATGCTAATAAAGAGTAAAGATGAAAGCGCTTTGAACTTAAGGAATTTGAAAAAATAATATCCCAGCAAGAGCCACATAAAAAAGTACTGAACATTTTGTTACTGAGGAAAAGTCATTCATAAAAAAGTTTAAACATAACAGGTTTCTGGTGACGCTTTGCATAAATGTTTGTGTCTGTTCCAGCAGCATTTTATAACTTGTTTCGTACAACAGAAAAACAAACTTCAGTAACGGGTTAGGTTGTTTAAAAAAATGGTGCTCATGAAGGATTCCAGATTGATAGCTCGATGGAGAGTAAACCCTCTGTTTATCTACTGAACATGAGCAGTGGCAATGAAAGCTTCTCCATACTGCAGGGGCTATGCTCCTCAAGCCTGTTTGAGGGTCTGATCCAAAGCCCATTGAAAACAACGGAATCTCTCCATTGCCTTTGATGGATTTTTTTCTATCTAATCTAATCTAATCTCTCTATGTATCTTCTTTTATTCTTCTGTCCATCATTGTGGTACCTGAGCATTTTACATATAAAATCAATAGCAGTGGCCCTGATCAGGCTCTTGGAGAGATGTGACTCTCTGCTGGACACAATGGAACAAACCAGACTTCTTTGGTTTGACCTCATCCTCAGCCACATGTCAGTTGGGCAGAGAAAAATTTTTGAACACCCATGACTTGATTGGAATATTTTACTCCCTTTGACTAAGGTCAATCAGAGACACCTATTGATATCATCCACTGGACTCTGTTTTATGTGCCTTAGTATCAATTGGCGGCTGGGAAGAGGCAAATGGACGGATTACTAAACGGCTAGCTTCAGGAACTAATCTATCCACCACTGGCAGATATATTTATAGGCATGAGAGTCCAGCCCTTTTACAAATAAAAAACAATTTATTAAAAAAATAGTGGCACTGTTGATGAGATGGGCTACCAGCCTGTCCTTTCCTGCTCCCAGCTGTAGAGGAGACTGTTCCTCCAGCCTGGAATCCAGCTAGGAGCCCAGAAGTAAAGTCGCTGGAAGAGTCCAGTGTTTCAGGTGACAAGGCTCTATTACTGGATGCTACAGCCTGGGGAGGGGAAGGAGCTCATTTTCAGGTACTGCTCACCTTTCCGATTCCACGTGGTGGAACACGGAAGAGAGTCTAGCTCAGGAGTGAACAAACTTTCTGGCCCGAGGGCCACACGGGGGTTGCAAAATTGTATGGAGGGCCAGGGAGGGAAGGCTGTGTCTCCCCAAACAGCCTGGCCCCACCCCCATCCGACCCTCTCCCACTTCCCACCCCCTGACTGCCCCCCCTCACTCCTTGTCCCCTGACCACACCCTCCAAAGGCCCCCCCTAGCCGTAACCACCCCCCAGGACCCCACCCCCTATCTAAGCCCCCCTGCTCCCTGTCCCCTGACTGCCCTGACCCCTGTCCACACCACAAACCCACAGACCTCCCTCACCTATCCAACCCTCCCCACTTTCCCCATCCCCTGACCACCCGCCCAGGAACTCTGCCCCGTCCAGCTGCACCCTGCTCCCTGTCACCTCACTGCCCCCCCGGGACTCCCTGCCCCTTATCCAACCCCCTGGCCCCAGCCCCCTTACCATGCCACTCAGAGAAGCGTGTCTGGCAGCTGTGCCACCCAGCCGGAGCTAGACACACTGCCCTGCAGGAGTGTGCAGCCCTGGCTCCCAGAGTTCTGCCCATATGGCAGCGTGGCTATAGGGGAGGGAGGGACAGTGGCGGAGGGACTGGGGGCAGCCTCCCCAGCCAGGAGCTCAGGGGCTGGGCAGGAAAGTCCCCTGGGCCAGATGTGGCCTACAGGCCATAGTTTGCCCTCCCCAATCTAGCTGGTCGACTGTCACAGAGCAGAAGCCTCCACCGCCTAGCACTTGTGTAACCCAGAGGGATGGTGGACAAAGTTGTGAGAATTTCTGAGACACGTGTACAACCCACTGAACCTTGTGTGACTAGGGCTGCCAACTTTCTAATTACACAAAACCGAACACCCTTGCCCCACTCGTTACCCCCACTTTTTTGAGGCCTTGTCCATGCCCCATCTCTTCTCCATGGCCCTGCCCCCACTTGCTCCATTCCCCCCTCCCTCCCTTGCTCGCGCTCCCCCACCCTCATTTACTTTCACCAGGCTGGGGCAGGAGCTTGGGGTGTGGGAGGGAGTATGGGCTCTGGGCTGGGAGTGCAGGCTCTGGGGTGGGGCTAGGGATGAAGGATTTGAGCTATGGGAGGGGACTCTGGGCTAGGTCAGGGGGTTAGGGTATGGGAGGAGGAGTGAGGGCTCCAGCTCGGGGGTGGGGATTTGGGGGTGAGGGATGAGGGATTTGGGGGTGCAGAAGGGGGCTCCAGGTTGGAGCAGGGGGGTGGGCTCTGGGGTGGGGGGCCAGGGATGAGGGGTTTGGGGTATGGGCGGGGTTACAGGGTCCCGGCGTCATGTACCCGAGAAAGCAGCCACCAGATCCCTGTGGCCTCTAGGCACACGAGCGGAGACAGGTTTGTGTGGTGCCTTCGTGCCTGCAGGTGCTGCCCATCCCCAGCTCAAACTGGTTGCCGTTCCCAGCCAATGGGAGCTATGGAGCCGGCATTTGGAGCTGCGGCAGCACGTGGAACTCCCAGTCTCTGTCCAGCCCAGCGCTTAGGGGCAGCAGGGACCTGGTAGTTACTTCCGGGAGCAATGTGGGGCCAGGCCAGGTAGGGAGCCTACCTTAGCCCCGGGCCCGGGCTATGCCACCGAATGGACTTTTAATGGCCTGGTCGGCAGTAGAGTCACCAGGGTCCCTTTTCGACCAGGTGTTCCGGTCAGAAACCAGATGCCAGGCAACCTATGTGTGACCTGCCAAAGATCTCAAGATGAAAAAGGTTTGCTTTCTTTTTTTCACATGCTGGTAGCTTACAATGGCTAAAAGAGCAATGTACGGTTTAGCCATTTATACCCAAGAAGAGAGCCGGGGAGTCTCCATTGGCAAAGCATATCTGATGGATAAGAAAGGAGGCATTTGAGGGCATTTGATCAACTAATGCTTTTGTACTTCTTTAATCGATCTGTGTAGGACCAAGCAGGTCCTAAACAAGCATATCAAGTTGCACAGTGTGGACATTTTTGTGTGTATGCAAGTGGGTCTCAGCTCTTTGATAATGTGGCCCTTGGAGTCAGTGTTACCATCAAGATACTGATTGTCAGGGGTTTGGTACATAACTCTAAGCTTGTCTGATCTTGTGTGCACTAAAGTCCTTTACCGGTACGCACTCTGGTGGGGAATTTCTCTTTTGGTGGTTCCAAAGTTCTGACCAGAAATCTGGAGGGGCTAACTGTTCGGCATTTCATTACTATATACATCTGAGTATACTTCTTCCCTTCCCTTATTATGCTACTGTTTCTTTAAGCTATCAATTAATTCTATAGTTAGAAACCAACCCCGGTCCAATTAACTGGACCGGGGTTGGTTTCTTTTTTAACAGGATATTTTGGCTAAGTAACCTGACAGTTTTCACTTAAGTATAAATCAACTAGTTTGCTCCCTTACAACTAGCAAATCTTATTGTTTTTAGGAATGTTTCTGTGAAAAATGTAAATTTGTTGTTTTAGGAATGTTTGCTGATTCAGGAAAAAACTGAAAGGAAAAGAAGTACAATAAAAGCTGGCCAGGGAATCAAGACAGAACTAAAAACTTCCAGATGTAAGGAAGTCACCCTGTAGTCATCTCACCCTGTATGAGATGAGAATATTAAGTAAAATATTATAATGACATTATATAACTCAATGACGTGCCCTCATTTGGAATACTGTACTGGTTACCCCATCTCAGAAAGGATATTTTCCGAATTAGAGGGGGATTCAGAGACCAGTGAGGAAAATTATTAAGGGCATGGAAAAGCTCTCATATGAAGAGAGATCGAAAAGATTGGGATTGATAACCTTAGAGAAGAACTAACTAAGAGGGGATCAGGTAAAAGTACATGACATAATGAATGACTTTGGGAAGGTTGATTGGCAACTTCTGTTCAGACTTTCTCTCTAATCTCCACAAGAACAAGGGGACATTCAAGTACATTGGAAAGTGGCGAATACAAAAAGAAAATGCTTATCTAGACAATTCACCATGGGCCGGTGGAACTCATTGCCACAAGATTGCACAGAGGCGAAGAGTTTAGCAGGTTCAAAAAAGAGATTAGCTATTTATCTGAGTAACAAGACTATCCTGTTAAAATAGAAAACATTTTAAAAACCAAGAGCTTTAGAAGGGATAAAGCCCCTCAAGCTTCAGAGTATAAACCAATCTCTAACTATTTGGGTTTGGAGAAAATTTACCTTAGGTGCAGGTTATCCCATAGCTGGTTACTAAAGGGCTCATTCCTCTGAAGCATCTGGCACTGGTTTAGATGGGCTGCTGGTCTGATACAGTATGGCAATGCCTCTGTTCCAGTATGCATGCAGCAAGGATGACACCAAAGAGAAGAGGTACTTTTACAGTGAGAGAAAGCCAACATGAATTTCCTGTGAGAGGAAGAAATATACCAAAGGAATTCAAAATTGTGCAGGAATAGATGATGTAACAGGAAAAATGCAGGAAGTCAGAAAAAAGTCCAAGATCAGATGGGATCCATTCCAGAATACCAAAGGAAGTATCTGAAGAGCTGAGAGCCTTGAGATAATATAGAACTACAAATCAAGAGAGGAGCCCAGCAAAGACCAGAATGAAGCCATTATAATTCATATATAAGCTAAGAGAGATCCAGCATCCTACAGATCTGTAAGTCCCCACCAGAGAAGTGGAGAAAAGGCTGGGGATGTCAGGGACAGAATGACAGATCGCTTGAGTAAAGGGGTGAATGGGAGGTTACTTTGAACGTTCTGTAGATCACTAACAGCTAAACTGAAATCTGATGTCTTTGGAAGAGGCAGCCCATGTTGTAACTGTTCCCTGCCATGAGCAACCCTGAGAAAGAATCAGGCCTTAGAATTACAATTCCTTCCCTGGCTTCTCCCTGCTCTCTTGGAGGAGTCTGTTTTGCTATAGCCCATTAGGATCTGTTTACACTGGGCTCCCGGGACTTAGGCAAAGGGGCTGTTTAATTGCGGGATAGATGCCCGAGCTCTGGGATCCTCCCATCTCGCAGGCCCACCATTCTCCACCCTCCCATCCCCCCTCCCCAGCTCAACTCCAATAACTGGTGCACTGAGGGGAGAGGGCAAGACCTAGGCTCACTTCACCTGTGCCTCACACAGCTGCTCAACTGGGAGGAGGTAACCTGCTCTGCCCCCTGCACATAAAGCAAGCAATGCTGGTAGGGTGCATAGGGGAGTAGGGCTGGCCCTTACTCTGCTGTGTGACCTCAAAGTCTAGATACAATTTGGCCTTTAGAAGATTAAAGCTACTTGTGGCAGAGAACTAATTGTAACCCATCACTTTTCATGAATAGAAGCAGAGACTACAGAGAAGTGAGCTTTAGAGGAGATAGGATTGATATTAGGACAGATTTTAGGCACTTTTTATATCAATATCTTATCATGGTAATGCTTGATGTGGGCAGTGGAGCCTCTTGACTGTATGGCATGCATTTTTTCCTAATGAGTTTTGCACTGAATGTTGCATATACTTACATAAGCTATATTTTCTCTGGCAGCACCATTTGCCTTCTGGGCTTGTCTAAACACCAGTTGCTCATATGCTGCTGTGTTTTGTTTTGCTTTTTCTGCTTCATCCTGTAGTTCTTTCTAAGATCACTTGGTCTTTCTTTTTTCTTTTTTCTGTTCATCTGGATGTGCTGCACAGTGTGTGTGGTGGTTTGATTGTCACATAAAAGGTCTCCTACTGGGAGCATCAGCACAGTCCTATTATTTTTACATTTTAAAACTGAGCCTAAAATAAGGAAAATGTGCTTTAACTATTAAAACTAAATCTGAATGAATTACAGTGTAACAGTACAAATAACATTTCAATTACTTTCCCCCTGAAAAACAGTAATTTGGTTATCAGTGTATTTAATAAAACTCTCTTTTATTGACATGACAGGAAAGTTACGACAGTGAACAATTATGTTGTTGTCCTGGGCAGGCACAACCCCCACCACAAATACGTCTTGAGTTTCCTGTGAGTTTCTTTTAAGTAGTTACAAGGGAGAACTTTTTTTTCCTGTGGTTCATAAAAAAGAAACACTTATTAAAGCTTCTTTTTAAGCAAAACAATGGAACAAACCAATGTTTGTTGTATGAACTGCCAAAAGCACAAAGGATGCACAGTGGGCTTTTTTTAGAGCAGGAAGTTTTGCTATTGGAAACTACTACTGTAACATCCCCTGTCCTTGCACTACGTAACCACTGTCTTGTCTTGGAAGCAGTGTGTCTTTATTTGCCTCATCAAACTGGCACAGGCAACCTTCTCCTGCACTTTGTGGGCTTTGTTCTGTCCTGAATGTACTCCCACTTAATCTCCATCTGGACTAAACTTGGTTCACAGTAAACAAACTTCTTGAGTCTTGTGCTCCATTGATTCCTGTGTTTGCACAGGTCAGGGCCTAATGCTGGAATGCTGAATTTGTGAATTGTCTCCTGTTTTGCACTGACTGTTTGAAATTGGAGTGCTATATGTTATAAAGAGCCTTGAAGGGTTTTCAGGTGCAAATATTTCTTTCCAAAACTCTCCTTTATGTGTTCACAGGACTATGCTGTTTCCCTGTAGCGTAGTTATATGTTTAGGGAAGAGCTACAAGTGATTGATTAAATCACTTATAGAAGTTAATTAGCCATGAACAAAATTTGTTTTGCTTATTTTGACTGTGTTGTTTTGCGAGACAAAGGTGGTCCGGCATTCTAAATCAAGCCTCCAAATGTGCTTAATTTTAATGAAATCCCTCTCCTGAATGCATGAGTGGGAACAAATGCAATAGTCAAAACAAGTCCCTCCTGCTTTTTCTACAATATATGAGAAGAATTTTACCTCATGCCTTTTTAAAAAAACACATTACTAACACAGGATTTTAGTTTGGTTAAATTTCTTCTCTAAGCTACCATAAAATATTCCATTTCGCCTTATACGGCAGTCACTAAAGACAAAGTATTACTTCCCCCCCCAAAAAAAAAAGTCAACTAGCTTTAATATCAGACATTATTTGATGGTAGCTTTTTGTTCCAGGGGCGTTCCTTTACTATACATATGTAATGCGGTCATGATTGTGTACCTTCTGTCCTTCTGTGTTTTTCACATGATTTTTAAGGCTCATGTACTTTGACTTTGTTAAGTAACTGAATTCTTTTTTTCTTTTCTTAGAACTGAGGAACTGAAAATGGGCACCACTCAAATCAATACGTCGAGTGCCCCCCTCGTTAACAGTATCATCAGTGCTGACCTCAAGACACACAGACCCCGGGTGATGTCCAAAAGTGGTCACAGTAATGTGAGGATTGACAAAGTAGATGGCATATACCTGCTTTACCTTCAAGATTTGTGGACAACGGTTATAGACATGAAGTGGAGATACAAACTTACGCTGTTTGCTGCTACTTTTGTGATGACCTGGTTCCTCTTTGGAGTTATCTATTATGCCATTGCATTTCTTCATGGAGATTTAGAACGGGATCCTTTCCCCCCCAAACATATGCCTTGTGTCAAGGAGGTAAACTCACTAACTGGGGCATTTCTCTTTTCTTTGGAGTCACAGACAACTATTGGTTACGGCTTCCGTTTCATCACAGAAGAGTGCCCTCATGCCATATTCCTCCTGGTTGCTCAGCTGGTCATCACAACCTTGATTGAGATCTTTATCACTGGTACCTTCTTGGCCAAAATTGCAAGACCCAAAAAACGGGCTGAGACTATTAAGTTCAGTCATTGTGCTGTAATTACCAAACACAACGGAGAGCTTTGCCTGGTGATCCGAGTGGCAAATATGAGGAAGAGCCTTCTGATTCAGTGTCAGCTGTCTGGGAAACTTCTTCAAACCTATGAAACCAAAGAAGGGGAGAGGATCCTGCTCAACCAAGCCAGTGTCAAATTCAATGTTGACTCCTCCTCAGAAAGTCCTTTTCTAATTTTACCTTTAACCTTTTACCATATATTGGATGAGAGTAGCCCTTTAAGAGATCTCACACCCCAAAACCTAAAAGAAAAGGATTTTGAACTGGTTGTCCTCTTGAATGCCACAGTAGAATCCACTAGTGCCGTCTGCCAAAGCAGAACTTCTTATATCCCAGAGGAGATCCACTGGGGTTATGAGTTTGTTCCTGTGGTTTCTCTATCTCAAAATGGTAAATATGTTGCTGATTTTAGTCAGTTTGAGCAAATCAGAAGAAGCGTGGATTCTACTTTTTATAGCATGGACTCTGAAAAACAGAAGCTAGAAGAGAGATACAGACAGGAAGATGAAAGAGAGAGAGGACTGAGAACAATGTTGTTACAGCAAAGCAATGTTTGATTGCATGAGAAAACTTTAAGATTCATAACGTGTATTTACAAACTGAAACAAAAGCATACAATATATACTGTATGGCTCTTAAGAAAATACAGCAGAGACCTCTTAAGCAAGTGCCTTTAAATAGAGTAAATCTATCCTTTTGTCAAGTCAAGTTGTTAATCAAGTATTTGTTTTAATTAGGTGGGATTTCTTTGTTTATCATAGAGACTTAACAAAGTTGGATTTATTTTGAGAATCTGCCTTGTACCAGCTGTCAGCTCAGACAGACTACTTTCCATTTGGTAAGTGGAGTTTGATACCGGGAGAAGATTTCTTCACATAGATACTTGCCATGGTTTAATTATAACAGTAGGATCTCAAAGTTAGCGCACAGTGCTTCCAGAAGGAAATGGGCTCCTTTAAAATGTTTGTTTTCATACCAGTGCTTTATTTTCTTTAAGTGGTCTTAACTAAGTTAATATGAGAGGAGTGTATTTCAATCAGCCCAGGCATAGTGTAGCTGGTAAACACATCCTTTTGTCTTAAATGAGAGAAAATGACTTATACACTAACAGCCCCGCTGGCCTTTGTTAAAAGGGTGTTCTCCACTCCATTAGGGACCATTATTTTCTTGAACACTCATTTGTTTTTTTACCACGTTAATGGCAGGCTTGTATATAACATCTAGGGAGGGAACTGAGGGCAGTTAGTACAGAATCAAAATAGTAATTAACTAAGTTAAAATTGGCTTTGCCAAGACTTTTGTTTTCATAAAGTGTAAATCATTTCTACTAGGAGCCTAACAATACATTTTTGAAGGTTGCTGGTTTTGCCATGGGCCATATTTAATTTTTGTTACATGAAATCTTGATGACATCTGTGACCAATATTTACTGTTTCTGGCCACTTTAGCGGACAAACATTCCTTTGATCCATTTCGGTTTTGGTCTATTAAACCATTCTATTAATAAAGGAATGTAATTTGAATGTTTGCTGATTTCTTTGTGGTGCAAGAGCAGTAGTGTAGCTGGGGTGGGGGGAGGGATCCAGGGGAGCAGCTGCTCCCCCTGAGCTCAGAATTGGCAAAGTGGCACCTTTTTGACTCACCAGTGCCGGGGGCAGCTGGAGCAGGCACGGCACTGTCCACTCCCCCGAGGCCAGAATTGGGAAAGTTGCCCCTTTTTCAGTCAGATGCGGCGCCATCCGTAATTGGGGCAGCATGGGTGCTTCTTCTTTTGCCAGCATTTCGGCAGCAATACCCATGCGCAGAAGTAAAGCCGCCAAAACACCGCTGAGAGCATTTCATATGGCATGCTTGCTCCTCCACATAGCTAAACCTGGCTATGCCACTGAGTCAGAGGGTGTGGGAGTTAGGATATGCTTGGCATATTCATTTACATACAGCAAATGCAAAGATTACAGACTGACTCACTTTGAATAGTCAGGGAATGGGGAGAAACAAGCGGTGAATTGGAAAAATACTTGCTGCATGAAGAACAGCTGTCTGATATAATTTAGAAATGAGTTTCCTTTCAGCCCCAGGTGGGCTTTTGCCAGTGGCAGTAGTGAATTCCAGAGGCCCTGATCCAGAAAACCTGGTACATAGAAAAATCCCTTTTGACCTGACTGTGAGCTTTGGGTGTGTCGTGTATGCAGGCTGGGCCTAGCTGTGGGAAGCACTGGGTCCTGCCATTAAGGTAAATCATTTTTGAGTTTCCTTCCAGCTCTACATTTCTATGATTTTATGCCAAGAAAAATGTTCTCTCACTTGCTCATGACCAGAATTAGAGCTGTGCAAACTCTAAGGATAGGCTCTAGTTGAACTACAAGTCACTAGGCTAGATGCAGACATCACTGGGTACAATGCTGTGAACTGTACTATACAGGAGGTCAGACTAGATGATTATAATAGTCCAGTCTGTCCTTAAACTCTGTGAATCTACCCGTACCAAATAATAGTAGAAAGCTGGCCCTTATTTCTCCTGTGCATAAATTAGCTTTGAGTAGGCTTTGATTTTGAAAATGTGTTAATGATTTGAAACTGTACAACCCATGAACAAATATGAAGAAATTTCAGTCTATGGGTTGTTTCTGAACTATTTGCTTCATCAATATCTTCAACTCCTCGTTACTAGTTTTTCATGATGTTAAGTGACTAAAGTCGCATGGGCTACCTTCTGCTACTTCTCTGAGTATCTTAGAAACAGGAAAAAAGAAATTAAAGTGATTTCGAGATGGCCTTGAACACTTATGGTGGGACCCAAAAGGTACTTAAGTACCTAAGCCCCAGACTTAGGCACCTGAGTCTCAGAGTTAGGTGCCAAAATTCCAGTTTTCGCTCCACTCTGATCCACAAAACTCCTGCCAAGCCCTGAAGGTGCTAAACTTGCTTGGTACCAAAGTTTTCAGGGTAGAAGTTCCTTAGGTGCCTACGTGACTGCCTCTGACCACAAGCGCCACTGCCTCACCCTAGGTGTCTGGAATCTGGATGCCTATCCTATGCCTCACGAACTGGGAGCAGATAGGCATTCAGTTGCCTATCTCATGTGCAGCACCCAATCTGACAGGCAGCTTCTGGTCTCTGTAGCCCAGTAACTAATGATTATCTACAATGAAACAGTCATTGGGCTAGAAAGAAAGAACGCCTCCATAGCCTGTGGTTAGGGCACGCTTCTGAGTCATGGGAGAACCAGGAGTCAGTTCCGCTGCTCTGATCACTCTTTCGTTATTTATCCCCAATGGAACAGCTTCAACAGAAGAGACTGAAGGAGCCCCACATCAGAATATCCCATATCTCATGCTTAGAGCACCCTCCTAAGAGGTGGGAGATCCCTGTTCAAGTTGTTTTCCCCCTCTGGAAGAGAGGGAGGAATTGAACCTAGATCTCCCACATCCCAGGTGAGTGCTCTAACCCCTGGGTTAAAGGTTAGTGACATCACCAACACCTCCTCCTCCAACCATTTTGTGTGGCAGCAGGTACCTAACTCATTCCTGCAAGAAATGCCTTAGCCGCTGTAACAGGGTTACCACAGGGCCCTTCTGGCTCCTGCCCTTGTTTGTCCCAGAAAGTCACTCAGGAGCCCCGGTTTGCAGTGCTCACCTGTGTTTTATTGTACAAGACATGCTCCCACCACCTTCACAACACAATATATACAAAGTTCCTTCTCTCTTCCCCTCAGCAGGAGAGAAGGGCAGGCTAGCCCTTCCTGCTTCCCCTCAGAGCAGCTTCCCTTCTCCCTAGCTCCTCCACCTCCTTTGCAGGTACTTTTCCTGCCCAGCTTCCTTCCTCTGACGCTTTTAACCAGCCCCAGCCTGCAGAGACAGCAGCTGCTCCTGCTCTGCCAGTCAGGGCCAGGTGGCCTCCCCAGCTCCAATTTACCTTCCCTCAGTGTAGCTGGGGTGACAGAGGGTTTGCTAGCAGTTCTCCTGCTAGCACCCTGTCACAGCTGCCTAAGCTGCATAACCCCAAAGGGTGAGTTCCTGTTTGTGAATTGCTGAGTAGAGCTAGATGCCTATCTCTGAGAGAGGGGACAGGCTTAGCACACAGGCCTCTGATCGGTGTCTCCCACTGCCTAGCTTAGGCGGCTCCCTGCCTAGCACCACTGGCTTTTGTTGATTTCGTTGCAAAGTATCTGTCTCTCCACAAATTGTATAGGCCCTATACTATACTATACTATAGGGCGCCTAGGCACCTAATTCAGCTTCGTTGTTCGTGTGATTTTTTCTAAGCATCTAAAAATCAGGCACCATGATGCTCAGTTTTGCAAAGCCTACGCACCTTTGTTTATCCCACCCTTAATTTGCACAAGTATTTGTGAGTAGAGTTAAGTGAATAATTGATTTTTTTTTTGGTTCAGTGTCTAAACCGAAAAATCTGAAAAAAAAAAAATTTAAGCTGGTGTCCAACTGAAAGTGAACTCTCAGTGAACCAAAATAAAACAAAAAACATTGTGTTGGGATTGAACAAAATATTTAGACTGTCACTTCACTTTGCAAATGTTGTTTTGACACAAAATGTCAAAAGGGTTAGTTTAAAAAATGAATTATTTTTTCAGGGTTCTTTCAGCCATACCTATTCATCACATTCAACCCAAGTAATTTTGCATTTGTGAATAGTTTCAGTGCCCCTCAACATGCATTTTTTGACAAATTTACTACTATTCACTGAATTTCCGCCGCCCCCTGCCCCCGTTCTACTTGGGAGGCCTTTGCTTTCTAAACAAATGCAAAACTTCTTGCAAAAATGGCTCTCATTTCTATAGACAAATAAAACGGGTCGTGATCACTGAAGTGAATTCATCATTTTATATTCAAACAAATCTCCACTGTTACATTTGGTAGTATTTGCCTAGCTCCAGTGAATACACTTCCTATGACAGACTGCTCTCAATTCAAAACAGGTATGATGACTGTGCATCGATTGTGTCTGATCCATAATGTAAAGCAACACAAAAGAAGGTATTGTGTAGACTGTAACATTTGCATATTCAATATTAAAATTCTGCGTGGCTGGAATATAACTTTTTATCTGTCACACGTATGTACATTTTTTACATGAATAATGGAAGATTATACTCTTATTAGGCTGGTCAGCCATCAGCCTATTCTGTGAAAATATCAAATTACCAGTTCCGGGTCTTCTTAATGGAGAAGATTTCTGCTGAACATCCTGTACCCAACTGGCTTGGAAAAACTTTTGAAACGTTTCCAGTGCTTTATATAGTCTGTCAGTAGAGGCTACTCGAAATTGTTCTGTTCTGAGTCACCACATCATAAATAGAAACAAAACAATGTAATCCACAAGTAGTACAGCAACTGTATTTTGTATATATTGTATATATTTTTAATAATAAATTTTTTGATGATTATTGCACATCTCAACAGATTGCATAAGCTGTATTAAATTCATTCAATTCTACCTTCTTCGATTATCAGCCTGAACAAGATGTGATATGTGTCTGACATAATTAGAATTAATATGAGCTAAGTATATAGATGTAGGTATCTACTAGAAGTTTGCAGCAGACACACCAACCTCAGATGAATATTTTAATAAACAAGATACTATGGGCCTGATTTTGGGCTCCATTAAATCTAGTGTCCTATAATGGAGACTTATACAAGCTCGTTTAAAACTCCCGGTTTATTTTCAATATTTGTGCATAGCTTTTCTACTATGAAGTGTTAGCTTCCCATTGTTCCATTCCACAGTCTCTCCCCCTGTACTGTACATGTTAAGGATCGAATTGTTTGATTTCAGATGGGCTCACAACTCACTTACTTTCCTCTGCTAAGATGATATATCCTTGAATCACTGAGAAGAGTAAAAAGAACAAGGCGTACTTGTGGTACCTCAAGTATTTTATTTGGGTATAAGCTTTCATGGGCTAAAACCCACTTCATCAGCTGTAGGCAGCTAAACTTACTCAACGCCTACATGTTTTCAGTAAACATTCCCTAATCACCTATGTTTCTGCCTCTGAGTGTGTGCCCTACCCTCCAGTGCCAGTTAGCCAGGCGACTAAGCTTCAGAGTGATGTACAAAATGTGGGGAAGAGAGGTGTTATTTGCTTGCATGGCCCAGTCCAGTAAGCATGCTCAGATTTCACCTGGCCCCTATAGGACAACTTACCAAAGCATAGCAAGAAGGTGTTCTCTCATCCTTTTTAACCTAGGGGTTAGGGTACTCACCTGGCATGGGAAGACCCCCCCCCCGTTCAAATCCCCCATCTGCCTGATGAGGAGAAAGGATTTAACAAGGATCTGCTACTTCTTAGGTGAGTGCCCTAACCAGTGGGCTATGGAATGTTCTGAGGGGGACTCCCTCAGTTTCCCCTCCTGCAGCTGCTCCACTGTGGACAAGTCATGAAAGAACCATGAAGTGGGGAAAGGAGAGTGAGCACAAGCATGGGATTGGCTCTGTCACCTGGTGGTTAGCACGGTCTCCTTAGAAGTGGAAGAATTTAGGATTGCCTCCCATGACTATTTATTATCCGCAGTGGAACAGCTTCAACTGAGGGAGTTGTTCTTCCTTCTCAAGCCTCTTGCACAAGCACTGGAGCCCTCGCAGCCAAACCCCAAGAGAGAATTTGCAGTTGAGAATCCCAAGCAGAGGAAGGCACCTCCCTGAAGCCTGGATTTAGGAGCCTAGTTCCCTGAGAAGGAGGTGGGGATGGGTTTAGGACACGTCCCCTGCCTCTGCATCTCTCATTGGCTAGTTTAGCCAGGGAGTCACTTAATGTGCTGATTTTTGTGATTCCTATTCTGAGGCGTCTATCTCTTTTCATGCAGACTTTGTGAATCCCAGTGACTTTCTAGGCACCTTAATGTTTAGTGTGGTGATGGTCAGCACTGACAGATCCAAATTCCTTTGTAAATCTAGCCCTTCAAGCTCAGGAAGCTATTGGCATGATTTCTCTTGCTTACCTTTACAAATAAATCACAGAGAAACACTAATGGTATGTCTACACTACAAAATTAGGTTGCTTTTAGAGAAGTCGAGTTTTAGAAAGCGATTTTATACAGTTGATTGTGTCTCCACTAAGAGCATTAAGTCAGCAGAGTGCATCCTCAATACCGTTACTAGCATCGACTTGTGGAGTGGTGCACTGTGGGTAGCTATCCCACAGTCTTCACTGCCCATTGGAATTCTGGGCTGAGCTCCCAATGCCTGATGGGGCAAAAATATTGTCACAGGTGGTTTTGGGTACACGTTGTAAGTCTCCCCTCCCTTCCTCCCTCCTTCTGTGAAAGCAATGGCAGACAATCATTCTGCAGCTTTTCTCCTGGGTTACCCATGCAGACACCCTAGCACGGCAAGCGTGGAGCCCACTCAGCTCACCACTGCTATTGTGAGCATTGTCAACACTTTGTGCATTATCCTGCAGTATGTGCAGAACCTGGCTAGGAGACGCCAGCATGAAGACGATTGGGAGGAGGACATGGACATAGACTTCCCTGAAAGCATGGGCTGTGGCAATTGGGCCATCATGGCAGCAGTGGGGCAGGGTGATTCAGTGGAATGCTGATTCTGGACCCAGCATACAAGGACAGATTGGTGGGACTGAATAGTGTTGCAGGTATGGGATGATTCCCAGTGGCTGCAAAACTTTCGCATGACTAAGGACACTTTCCTAGAATTTGGTGAGTTGCTTTCTCCCGCCATGAAGTGCAGGAATACCAAGATGGGAGCTGCCCTGACAGTTGAGAAGCAAGTGGCAATAGCTCTGTGGAAGCTTGCAGAGCCTGACTGCTACCGGTCAGTCAAGAATCAATTTGGAGTGGGCAAATCTACTGTGGAGGCTGCTGTGATTGAAGTAGCCTACACAATCACTAATTGTCTGCTAGTAAGGTCTACACGTAGACCAGAGCTAAGTTGATTTTTCCTCCTTTCCACAGCACTTGAGAGACAAAAGCAGAGGCACAAAATTTGGCTGGAGCAATAAAATGTTTACAAAGAACAGCCCAGCTAAAAAATAACTGAATCTGCTGACTGGTCGTTTTAAAAAAGGCTCTGATCTCCAAAATGGTTCTCTTCTGAAGCGTTGATTTTTCTGGTCACTTACAGTACTGAACCCACTGACCTGGACAAATGAGCTAAAGTTGGGCCAAGGAGCCGGGGAGGGAACCAAGCAAAACTTGCTTCTGGTGTGATTTCCTAGTTCCCCCAGTTCTAGATAACAGTTGAGTTCCCCAGGCTTTTTCAGCTTGTTGATAATGGTTGTAGTTCCATTTATTGAAATGTTCCTTCACAGGAAAGGCACTAATACTGCATGATATTGTTAACAATGATTCCTTATCCCCTGCCTGTGAGGATTAATTAAATTGACATATGCTCAACATACAGAGTCAAATTTCCTGGGGGTGTAATGCCACTGAAGTCAATAGGCCAGATTCTTGGGCTCACAATAGTCCTTTTGCACTGCTTTGGTGATGCAAAGGTGTGAAGCTGACTTAACAGTCCAGCTGAGAATTTCCCTGGCGTAGATCGAAATAGCGTGAATGTTATTCTGGGTCCATTGAAAAATGGGCCTCATTTTGATTAAAAATATATATGCCTCAATGAAATCCTATGCAAAAAATGAGCCCACAATCGAGATAATAACTAAATATGAAATACATGTCAGATAGTTTTGACTTTAACAAAAAATATTTTTTGCCTAACTTTAATTCTGTTCTATTATGATAAACTGATCACAGAAAAAGGTTTATTTAAATTTCCTCTCTTATGCGTTATATATAGAAGTTTAGTCAGAATTTGAATTCAGGTCTTTTCAGTGCTAAGATTTAGCAGATGAGTAAACAAGAGTTGCTGTAGTCTGATAGTTGCCAGAAATGAAATGCAAGTGATATTTTCAAACCTGACCATCTGCTATCACCATGCAGTTACTTAAGTACTATTGTGAGCCCAAGAATCTTGTCCAAGTACCCAGCTGATGCCTGAATGCAGTTGCTATTTAATAACAATGCCTATTACTTATATCTCACTTTTCATCAGTAGATCTCAAAGCATTTATTAATGGGGTTAATAGCATCATCCCTGCTTTTACAGAAGGGGAAACCGAGGCACAGAGAGAAGTGACTTGCCCAAGGTCACTGAACAGGCCAGTGGCAGAACTATAATTAGACCCCCAAGTTCATAGCTCCCAGTTCAGTGCTCTATCAATTAGGCCATGGTAGGTATGTGTCATTGTTGCTACTGTCCGTACAGCACACCACTGGAATCTGCTCTATCAGTCGATCTGGATGTTTCTATTCCAGTCCTTATAAGCAGGGATATGTCTCTATTAAATACTTACTTTGTTTTGCATCATGTCTATCATCGCTACCCACCCGCATAGCCTCTCTCTTTATCTCACTTTTGCCATTCTTCTTCCACATGTTCCTGGTCAGCCCCTGTCCCTGAGCTTCCTCCCACACCCACTAAGAGACACTCTCACCCTCCTCCTGCAAACACTGCAGGGCTAAGGGAGCCGTTGTGGCTCGACGCAAAATTCTTCAGCTGAAAGACTGATGGGAGGTGGCTTGCTGACATTCTCTAGCAGTTTTTCTGAACCCATCTGTGATTCCCTTAATGTGATTTTGGGATCCATTCCAAAGCATCTTAACATACAGCTTTGTAAAGCTTCACGTCGCACTGGGTTCTGGCTGCATTTTTTTATCAGCTACAATTAGAGTAACTACTTTAGTCACACAAGCCAGTGGCTGTAAACCTCTAACAATATTTTATAACCACGAGATCTACAAATAAAAGGTGTTAACTGGTAGTTAAAAATACATTTCTCTCTCACACACAGTTTCTTTTCACCCATAGCTTCTACCAAAGAACTTGTTTTGGGAAATCATTTTTTTTTTTTTTTGATAGGCTTAAAGAATAGGGAGCTGGTGCAGTGCAAGAATGCATTGGCCCAGAATCATGCCTCTTCCGATGAAGTGTGATTCAAAATAGCCTTAATTTTTGTGCGGCTGCTGGTGAGCAATGTGTTATGTGATGGGACAATACTTTGGCAGTAACTATAATGCAAGCAAATGGATGGTCTAATTACTAAATGGAATTATTCTAAATGTGCACTGACTGGTTATTGACCTGACCTGGAGGTACAGAAATGGAACCACTAACTACAGAGTACTCCATTCCCACTCCTGTGCTGGTGTGGGCTGCAGTACTATGTCTGGTCAACATGATGGGCTATACCACAAATTTAATACAATTGTTGGAAAACCACACTTATGGCATGATCTAAAACTCGCTGAATGCAAAAGAAGCCTTTCCATAGATTTCAATAGGGCTTTGGAGAGTGTGAGCCGAATACACTATTGAACTCAAGTGAACTCAGTTCCCCTGAAGTCAATGGAATTGTGTCCTGCCAGCAGTGAATCTGGCCCCATAATTTTTGTTCTATAGGCATGGGCGGCTGCATCAGTCAATAGTTGATGCTGTAATTAAATTTTCATGCCCATCAGCACGTAGACTACACCCTGTGCCCAGTTACACTGTGAAGAAAGTTTTGCTTTTTCCCTCAATTATTTTTAAATTTGTTCTTGTGTTTCAGTGCATTGTTGAAACTTCAATTATTTGCATGTATACTTTTTATTCTTTTTGTTATATTTGTGAATCACTGGCAATAGAATAAAGTTGATTACATGATTATGGTTTTCATTAGTGGACTGTTAATAGAGGAAACGTGAAATCATGTGACTTGTAAAAGTTCTGATAGAACATAATATGAGATTTTAGTAGATGTAGCAGAAATTTAGAGCTGTCTGAATACTGACCTTTCCGGAACAAGAGTCTTCATTCTGTGCATATATTAGAGGCACTGGTTTAGATTCACAAAAGGACTTAGATACCCAGTTGCTAAAGGCACTATTGGTATATGCACAGAAATCCCACTCAGCTGCTGCTTAACCCTGTAGGCACCTAAGTTTTTGCAGTAAAAGTTCCCTAGGCACCTATGTTTCTGCTTCTGTGCGTGAGCACTACTGCCTCACTCTAGGCACCTGAATTAATATCTCCTGGCTAAGCCCCGGCGGGCTTCACAAACCTGTGCAAGACAGATAGGAGTTCCTCCACCAGTGCAAGATAAATAGGAGTTCCTCCACCAGTGAGGTGTGATCCAGTAGGGAGGCTCAGAGCATGCCTAACCCTCCCCCCCCCCGCCACTCCACACACACACACAAAACAGCTTGTCAGCCTAACTTCCACACCTGCAAAGATAAAGGAACAAATTATTAAACAATCTGTTCGTAGGTATCTAGATCAGTGGTGGACAACCTGCGGCCTGCAGGCTCCACACAGCCCGTCAGGGTAATCCACTGGGGGCTGCGAGACAGTTTGTTTACATTGATTACATACACACCCAGTGGCTGCGGTTCGCTGCGCCTGGCCAATGAGAGCTGTGGTGAACCACCGTCAGTGGGAGCTGTGGGCGGCCGTGCCTATGGACAGTCAATGTAAATGAACTGTCTTGTGGCCCACCAGCGGATTACCCTGATGGGCCGTGTGCAGCCCACAGGCCGCAAATTGCCCACCGGTGGGCTAGAGGATGGTGAATTGGTTTGAAATCAACGAGATGAAATTCAATAACCACTAGTGCAAAATACTACACTAAAGAAGGAAAAAACAAATGCACAACTACAAAATAGGGAAAAATTGTCTAGGTAGTAGTGCTGTGGCTGAAAAGGCTTTGGAGGGTTAGAGTGGATCACAAATTGCATATAAGCCCACGGTGTGATGCAGTTGGAAAAATAAAATTAAAAAAAAAAAAGAAAAATAAAAAAAAAAGACTAATATCATTCCGGGGTGCATTAACAGGAGTGTCATATGTAAGACACAGAGATAAATTATTCTGCTTTACTCAGCATTGGTGAAGCCTCAGTAGGAATATTTCTGGGCATCACACTTTAAGAAAGATGTGAACACCTTGGCAAATGTCCAGAGGCGAGCAAGAAAAATGATAAAGGGTTTAGAAAATCTGACAGATGAGGAAAGGTTAAAAGAATTGGGCATGTTAAGGGTTGATGTAAAAGGATGGGGATCAATTGTTCTCTATGTGCCCTAAAGGCAGGACAAGAAGGAATGAACTTAATCTGCAGCAAGAGTTATTTAGAAAGATTTTTCTACTATCTAACCTAACTACTTAACGAGCTTGGACCCTTTAAAATCTTGCCCTGAGGCAGAGGAAGTGCTGTTTGTTCCAGGGGCATGGAAAGAGGGAGGGCGACAGGGTGTGTGTGTCTGGAGCTCCAGCCAAGAGGGCTGCAGCAAGGCAAGCAGGCCTTCACAGAGTGAAGCAGCTGAGAACCAACCAGAAGCCTGGGATGGAGAGGGCCAAGGCCAGGAGGAGCATCGTCCCAGGGAGGAATCACCCAAGAAGGCCAAATCAAAGCTGGACCCAGTATCACTGCTTCCCAGAGCTGTATGGGGCCATGAGTACTGAGGCTTGTGACTTTGCACTGGGAATAAGGAGGGAGGCTTGGTGTCGGCCCTTTCATATTGGGGTACCACTGGATCTGTGGGGCTCATTTTGAATATAACCCTATTTTACCACTCCCCTTGTCTCCTCCCACCCTCTGTTGTTTTTCTCCATTCAGTCCGCTGTAAATAAATATTTCCTTTTCCTATCTTTATCATACTATTCCAGTGTGTGTGTTCACTTGGGGGGAGAGGGGGAGTAGTTGGAACTGATGCCCCTTGGGCTGGAAGGGAGTTTCACTGCTGCATTCCTGCATGTACACCTTCTGTTGGCCAGAGCGGCCTACAGAGCAGACTCCTTCTTGGCCACAAAAGCGCTATAGTTACACTATAGAGATAGTTAAGTACTGGAAGAGGTTACCAAGGGAGGCTGTGGAGATTTTCAGAACAGTTTCCAGGGGTTCCCAAACTTGTTCCGTGGCTTGGCCAGGGTAAGCCCCTGGCTGGCCACAAGATGTTTTGTTTACCCAGGTGGCCATAGGTTTGGCCACTCGCAGGTCCCACTGGCCGCAGTTCGCCATTCCCAGACACTGGGAGCTGTAGGAAGCAGCTCGGATCAGGCTACCTCTTCCTACAGCTCCCATTGGCCGGGAATGGCGAACCGCAGCCAGTGGGAGCTGTGAGCGGCCGAACCTATGGCCACTCGGGTAAACAAAGCATCTTGCGACTAGCCAGGGGCTGACCCTGGCCAAGCCACGGAACAAGTTTGGGAACCCCTGGGTTAGACAAACACCTGTGCAGGGGTGGTCTAGATTTATCTGGTCCTGTGCCAGCACAGGGGGGTGAAATAGAAGATCCCTTGAGATCCCTTCCTGCACTATGAGTCTAACAGTTAATTTTGTAAACCATGTGTGATATTTACTCATGTGAAGAGAGTTTGCCCAAGACCCATCCAACATTAGACACTACTTCAGCAAAGCACTTAAGCACGTTAACTTTGAACCGGTGAGTGGTTCCAATGAAGTCAACAAGACTTATGTGCTTAACATTAAACATTTGTTGAAGATGTTTTCTTGGAGCCAGATTTTAAATCCCACTTAACCTCAAAATAGGGTTGTAATGAGACTGAAGTGGAGCTGGTCCTTCACTGTCCTGGTGCTGATCCTCTGCACTGAGATGAATTGAGTCCTACATACATAGTTTGGCATTCACAACATGAATGCAGATCAGCAATGCCACATGCTTCCTAGCAGTGTGCTTCATTTCACAACCTAGTGCTATTATTAAAAAATATCCTATTTGTTCCTTCATCTGTTCAACCATGCCTCAATTTTTCATTAGCTGTACTATTTCGCTGTAAGAGAACGTGTCAGATCATATTGCCATCCAGACCAGGGTCCGGTCTCTAATTTGTCTGTGAAAAGTCTTGGCCTAGCAAACACTCTTGCCACTATTGCTAGGAATTGTGCTTAGCTGAACAGAGTTCATAGTGTGTTTTCTCACTCTTTTTCTGAATCAATTTTTGATGCTTAAGAGAGGCTGGCCTAAATCCCAGCTGCTAACATGCATCCTGCTAGCTCAGCAGATGACTATTTTCCATTACTCTTCAGACTTGCAAAGCCAGGGACTGAAACATTCCTTCTCCATGCCCCTTCCTGCAAAACATGGAGGCAGATCGGCCCTAAATAACTAGCTATTAGGCTCATCTGCCATTTCAAGATTATGGTGCAATCTTATCTGAAACGTGAAGTTTCTGTTTTTTCAGGGTGACATGTAGCTTGGATTGCTAGCAAATTACCTGTAAACTAGCTGACAGAGGAAACATCCCTCCTAGGGAGACATAACCTAATCCAGCTCTCATGGAAGTCAATGCAAGGTCTCCCATTGACTTCCATGGGAGCTTAACTGGGGCCCTAGAAAACAGGCAAGGACTTTTCATGCAAATTTTGTTTGCTACATGAAGTTCCTCACTGACATAGTAGCTAACAAAACTGCACATGATGCATACGATTTCCGCAGTACATTTCCTGCAGGTTCCTGCATTTTTGCTAAATGTTGTGGAAGCATGAGACAGGTTTCAGGTAGCTCCCATTTCATTGGATGAAATACATCTCTGAGCAGCAAACTGCCTGCAAGAGGCCTATCCACCTTTTAAGACCTGACAATAGGGTTAAATGAGACGCTTAAGCAGTGGGAAAGACTTTGTGCAGCCCATCTGCACATCAGTGAATTTCACCTATTTTGAAGATTTTACACTGTTCTGCCAGACACTGTAAGGGCAAATTCGCCCTGTGGGGAGCAACTCAGTATTCAAATCTCAGATGGAAATAGCTGATACTCTCACTCTTTTCACAGGTTTAATGTTTCAGGTTTTGAGTAAACATTTCTGCTGTGATCTGGCAATTGCCTGCACAGAGCTCCCTCCATGTTTGCTCTTCTTTTTGCACATATTCTGAACTCTGACTCCAGGGTCAGGATGCTACAGGCAAAAAATTAAATGCAAGATTCTGCCACTTATACTCACAATGCATAGGTCCATTGACTGCAGTGGTGTTGCTCAGAGAGTAAACTACTACTCAGTGTGAGTAAAGGCATCAAAATCTGGGCCTCAGTAACCCAGTACTGCTACATGCTTGTTTTACCCACACTCTGTTCCATGTCGATTATAACGTACCACGGAGAATTCCAAAATTCAGCTTTAGAATTCTTTGGTGTTTTCAATGGGTGAAGAAGCAGTGTTTGAATCCAGATGGGATTTAGGCAGGTATTGTGGTTCAAGACTGACTCAGGGCTAAAGTGCAGATTCATAGTTGAGAGAACAGAAGTCGTATATGTTCTCCTGAGATTTCAGTCCCCAGTGAAGCAGGGTCATGATTCTGCAGGGTCCTGAGTACTTCCAGTGAAAGCTGCATACCCTCAACATCCATGAATTTCAATGGTCTGACTCCAGCACTTTGCCAAGTCAGCCCCTGGAGCTGCAATACAGAACTCTTGTGTTTCTAAAACCAGTCCGGAACTAGAACTACAGAAGCAGATTTGGATTTGGGAACTGAATGCGAAGTCCCTAGAGATTCAAAAGAGATTCTGGTTTCAGGCCCATGTCTTGTTATGCCCCGCCATGTAAATGTGCATTATTACTTAGCGCTTGATCCCGCAAGGTGCTGAGCCACACCAGGAGGTGCTGAGCTCCCTTAACTCCCATTGGCTTCAGTCTGAGTTGAGGATGCTCAGCACATTCTGGGCTTGTTCAGTTTCTTACAAGTTCAGGCCCTTCTTAGACCACTTTTCCTCAATATCCTGGAATAGTTTAATTCAAAAGTAGATTCTGTCCTTAAAAGTGCCTACCTTGGTCCTCTCTTCTCTTATACAGTAAATGTATATTTTGGCAGGAACAACAAATCCTGCCTGCAGACAAGCAATTTCATTTGAAATATGTACTAGACCTTCCCACCTGATACGCTTCATCTCACAAGCCGATGCTGCCATTAACAAATTGGTCTGCGCTTTTATCCGTGCAGTGCATAGCACCAATTTTCCAGTACTTTCACTACTTAGCCAAAAGGAAAAGGATCCAAAGCTTTTGCCTTTAAAATGATGATATTACATTTGCATATTCCATACACAGCGTACAAATATGGCTGGAGCTTCTTCCAATTGTTTAAAATCTTAAGTGAAGTTTTGCTAGGACCCAACATAGACCTTCAAAAACCAGGACACGTGCCACCAAAAATCAGAAGATTGGCTTAAAAGTCATGAGATAGTTACAAATACTAAATGTTTTTATGCCCTTCCCATATCAGTATTGGCACACCGGCCAGAAACCAGTCATTTCCATTCCTCTTTATCATTGGCTGCTGCTGCTTCCACTTGCTCTAAATATACGCACCCAAGAGTTTACAGTCCAAATGGACAAGACCACCAAAGGCATGACAAAAGGAAGGATTATCAGCCCCAATTTTCAAATGGCAGACCTGACACACAGAGACTTGCCCAAGGTCACACAGGAAGTCAGTGGCAGAACGGGAGCTGAACCCGGATGCTGAGGATATGTTTACGCTGCAATCAAACGTGTGACTGCATCATGTATAGACATACCTGAACCAGCTTTATAACCTCCTTCTGTCCATAAGCCGATCAAACCATAGCGATTAACCAACCAAGAGCAGCCTCGACCTTGTCACAGTATAGCTTCTCTACACATAGGGCCTGGTGTGAACATGGTATAATTGAAGTAGGCTTGCAAATCTTCGAGGCTGGCCAGCACAGTACCTGGGAGGGGCTGAATTACATTCTATACAAGCCCCTAGTGAGCCTTAGCACAGAATTTGCCTCAATGCCTATAGTTACATGCCTGAAGAGAAAGGGTATGAAGCAATTTCAGCTGTGTGTGCTAAATACTGTCCACAGGAGAAGCTATTGTTCTTGAGATCAGTTGGTGAGGACCTCCCGCAGCCTGGTACAGCCTCCCATAGGTGGTCGGATGAAATACTGCAAGGGGAAATAATCTGCAGTCACTCCCTGACAGGGGGAGGTTTGTTAGAGATCACAGAGATTGGCATGAAGCCAGAGAGGGAAGTAACCACAGGGAACAGAGGAAGCTTGGGTGGGTGCTAAACCCAGAGGTAAGAAGCTGGAGGGTAGGACAGAGCCCAGGGAAGTAACAACCAGGTCAGTAGACCCATAGTTGTGGAGCATAGGGTGTGTGGGCTGGAACCTGGGGTAGTGTGTGGGCCTGGGTTCCCCTACCAGCCCCTGGGTACATGGCACATCTTTGAATGTAGAACAGAGGACTTCTTGGAAGAGTAGAGGAACAGCTTGTCATGAGAAACACTGACAGACCCTCTGGAAGGGGAGAATTAAAGTGCCCTGGCTGGAGGGTCGAGTCACAAAGAAAAGAATACCCAGAGCTGGAGGGTGAGATGGAGACAACAAGCTGAGTGATTGCAGGAAGGGGTGTCTGACCAGTAGCAAGTTAATCCCCAGATGAGACATGAGGTGACACGCCAGTGGTGAGTAGCAACCCCATTACAAGGTCCAAATGAATAGGTTCCCCCCGTGACCTGAGCTAGAAGTTGGTAACTACCACTTATGTGCCTAGTTTTGTTTTACAGTGGAAAATAAACAGGAAATAGTTCAGTAACTGGAGCATGACTGGAACAAACTCTACTGTGGTTAAGAGCCTGTGCATTGTGGATACATAACACTGCTCTTCAGGGTTGGCAGGCGTTTTGCTTTGATAATGAAAAATGTTTGAAATTAAACTCCCTATTAGTTTAAAGAATTCATGTAATCTATCAGAAATTATAACCAACGTTTGAGCACAAGTATGAAAGCCTATATTATGTTTGGCATATGCAGTAAAGCCTTTCCACCTATAGTTCCCTTAATGCAATGCTTTACCTTCATGCGTAAAGAACTTCTGATGCCTCTGTCGCTCTGAAATGGAGGTGATATATACCCCTGTTCTGAATACTGTTGGACCTGCTAGGTAAGCATTTGAGAATATTGACATGTAGCCTAGTTATTGAGGGAGACTGTATAATTTTTAGTGGGGTAGTAGCATATTTACTGATTGCAGTAGGGGCTGTGTGAAGAATAAATAAACAGGGAAGTAACATAATGGCTTTCTAGTGAAGACCATCTAGGTCAGTGGGGGCAACCTGTGGCCCATGGGCCACACGCGGTAAGCCACTGGAGGGCCACAAGACAGTTTGCTTACATTGACAGTCCACAGGCTCGGCCACCCCCAGCTCCTAGTGGCCCCGGTTCACCTTTCCCGGCCTGTGGGAGCTGCAGGAAGCGGGTTGGGCCATAAGGACCCATTCTCATTCCATCCCAAGAGAGGAAACAACTCAAGGCCTGAGACTTAGAGCTGAGTATGCACTGAGAGACCAGGAAGGCTCAGAGGCCCAGCTTAACTGGTAACTGTGAAAGTTTTATGGGAAATAAATCTGAAAGCAATCCTATGGACACACTGTGTTAGATCTTTTCAGCACTCCTCTTCCCTTGTCCTTTATTAACAATAAAGACTCTCCCCTGTCTCCTGCTTACTGAATCAGCCTGCTCTTTGTTGGCAACTTGGCATAGCAGCTCAGGGATCCGCCTTGCAGCCAGCACCCTTTACTCCCCACATCCACACCATCTGCAGCCTCCATCTCTGTTGCAGCTTCATGAATTTGCATGGTGCATAGTTCTGGGCTCCCAAAGAAGTGGACTAGGTTTAACATGTGCTTTCTTTCGGCACGTCTACACTACCCATCGGATCAGTGGGTAGCAACTGATCTTTCGGGGGTCGATTTATCATGTCTAGTCTAGACCTGATAAATCAGTCCCCGAGCACTGTCAACTCCAGTACTCCACCGCCATGAGAGGCGCAGGCAGAGTCGACGGGGAAGCAGCAGCAGTCGACTCAGTGCTGTGAAGATGCTGCGGTAAGTCGACCTAAATACGTCAACTTCAGCTACGCTATTCTTGTAGCTGAAGTTGCATATTCTAGGTCGATCTTCCCCCCAATCCTAGTGTAGACGAGGTCTAAAGCTCTTTAACTCAATGAAGAGTGTAACATCCTCACCTTGGCCAGCGT
This sequence comes from Dermatemys mawii, assembly GCA_007922305.1. Lineage (NCBI taxonomy): Eukaryota > Metazoa > Chordata > Testudines > Dermatemydidae > Dermatemys > Dermatemys mawii. The sequence goes on along the minus strand of ML677384.1, from coordinate 805,056 downwards.
GAGGAATGAGCTTTATGGAACTGTGCAATTTAGTGGGATGACTTCTTCTGAAGAACCAAACCCTGCTCATTTTACTTGTGTGAATAGTTCCATTGATGGGGACTGAATTGAGCTGAACACGATTTGACTCTAAGATATAAACGGGGCCCTATTCAAATATATTTTTATTAGAATTATAAAAATATAGGCCTGGAAGGGACCTCAAGTGTCCACTTAGTCCATTTCCCCCATGCTGGGGCAGGACCAATACCTAGATCTTCCCTGATGCATGTTTGTCTAACCAACATGTTCTTAAACGTCCAGTGACTGGGATTCCACAACCTCCTTTGGTAATCTATTCCAGTACTTAATTGTCCTTATAGTTCAAAAGTTTTCCTAATATCCAACCTCCCTGGAGCGAGGGGCTGCAGTAGGGAAATCAGGACACAGCAGGGTGGTGGGGGGTCCTCAAAGCAAGGGGCTGGAATGGGGAAATTGGGGCACAGTAGGGTTATGGGGGGCAGACAGGTTACACTCCCCTGGACGGCACTTGTATCTAATTTGGAGCCCAGTCCAGGAGACAGCCAGTTCTCTCCGTCAGGCTGGGGGGGTGGGAAGAACAGCAGCTGCTAAGCAGAGCCACTCCTACAGGCTCCGCTGCTCTTCCCACCCCTCATCCTCCCACCCCCAGTGGCACAAGCTGATTACTGCAGGTAACCAGACTGCTGACCAGACACTGTCAGTTTCCCTTTTTGGCCTGACATTCCGGTCAAAAACTAGACACCTGGCAACCGTACTTTGAACTAATATATGCAAATGTCCCCAGGAGGTGCCTTCAAAGGGCTGAAGAATGAATGAATTACATACAGCCTCACAATAACGCATAAACAACTGACTTTTTAATACAATAGGCCCCAAAGGCATTAAGTTCAGTTCAGTAAGGTTTTACTCATTTCATGTCCAGGATAATGTTATATCGGTCGCACTACACTGAGTGGACATGGAGAACAATGGATCAATACTCTTTTTATTACAAGTTTTTACAAATTTGTAGACTGTTGTTCTACAAATGGTATGCAGGGCTGGGCAAAAATGGATGAGTCCCACTAGCAAAAATGGCAGAATATTTGATGTACTGTGTAATACCTATGTAAAGAAATAAATGCAAGGGCCCCGCCAGAGTTTCCTGCTCATATGAGGTCCAAAGCTCATTGCAGTCTATGGAAATACTGTCATGATTTCAAAGGTCATTGGCTCAAGCTCACAGAGGTCTGTGCAAATGAGCACTGTTTCTTCCACAGTGGTTGCAAAGGGCCCCAGCCATGTGGGGGAAGTAGCATGAATCTACTGTACAGGGTTGGGAAGATGTAGGACTTGGGGACCCAAGTCAGACTGTGCATTGCACCTGAGCAACATAGCTCTGGGTACAGATCTCTGAGGAGCATTGTTGCTCATAGCGTTTGGGGGCAGAGGTAGGCCAGGGAGGAACAAGAAAATGACATCTACAGCAGCTTAAAGAGCTCTCCTAGAGCTCTGAATGGTGGAGGGTTTTTCATTCCAATTTTAGGGGGACAGAGACTGATCTCCAATAAATTATCCTAATTCTTCAACTAGACTATAATATGGCTCATACTATACCTTTTCCGTTCTGCAATCACTCCGTGCTGATCATTTCCAAAGGAGTATTAGTCCAGCAAAACTGTTCCAAAATAAACCTCAGTCGGTTTTTTTGTTAACCTACATTCCTTGAGATAGCAACATTCTGCTGCAAGAACTAATTAGCTGGGCAGGTATAACCAGGAAGATCCAGATTTCTTTTCAAATCCAATCCAATCCCAAACCTATGCAAAATGAAGACTATGTTGGAGACAGACGAAAGCACTTTGAACAATTTGTAGCCACGGTGAAGTCTCCTTTGGATGAAGGAACATCGCTACAACTGGTCAATTCAGTCCATAGTTTAGGAGGCTCCAGGATTCCTCACTGACACTGAGCTCTCACATGGCAGGACCCACAAATAACTCTTTTTACGATCGCTGGTTGGCTAAGAGATTGCATCCCATCCTGATGGATGATGACTTGGTCTGGGTTATAGAAGCCGTTATCACCTGCTGTTTGGATTACAGCAATTCATTATATCTGGGAATGAAGCCATCAACTCTTAGAAAACTCCAGCTAGTACAGAATATTGCAGCATATCTCCTCAGCAAGAGTGATTATCATGAGCACATCAGAGCTGTCCTCCACCCTCTGCATTGGCTTTCCATAGAATATCAAGTCAAAGTCAAGGTCTTGGTTCTTATTTCCAAGATGCTCAATGGTCTGGGCCTGGCATATCTAAAAGATGACCTAAAGCTCTGGGATGCTGACTGTGGTTGACAACTTCACTCCTCGAGCACAATGAACTTTCTTCCATAAAGATAATGCCGGTCTGTGCGAGAGACAGAGCTTTCTCCAAGGCCAGTCCAAGATTGTGGAAGGAATTCCCACAGGAACTAAGGACCATCACAGACCTCACCACCTTCCGTTCCAAGTACAAGATGCACTCCTTTGACCTTGCCTTCTCTAACACATAAACACAAACCCCTCCAAACCTACCAAATCAAAATGTTCCACTGCATACACAGTTGTCCCTGGGGAAAGATCAGAACAAGAATGAACCACGTGACAGATCTTAATCCTGTCACTTAATGCACTACTGGAAAGCACTCAAAGTGTGGGGATGAGGGCAGCAGAAGAATCTATAACAAACAGACTGCCCATTGATGGCAAGGGAGTCTTTCCATTACCTCCAGTGGATGTTGGCTCAGGGAGTTTAAAAAAACAGTTTTCTGGTGGGTTCCATTTCCAAAGCAGAACCAAACATGCAGCCAGTGGGGGGAATGAGCTATACAAGATGAACTTTGGCTAAAAAAAAATAATCAACTTTTGCTATGGCTCATTTTGGCAGCATCATTCAAAGATCGGCCATCAAGAAAAAAGAAAACTCGTTACTCAAAACATGCATCACAATATGCATGAAATGTTAGGTTTTACAGTTGCAGTGTGTTTTGGGAGACTGAAAGATGATACCTTCCTATGTAGTAATGGGAACAAGATGAGAGCCTGGTAGGCCTATTATCTGTGTAAATGCAAAACACTCAGACAATGACTCTGACAAGCAGCTGAGCCCTCCTGTTTCCTTTGATGAATAAAAACCTCTGCTTCCTCTTCATTCACAAAAACAAATATCTGGCTGACAAATGCCTCAATTTCCTCATAAGAGATGAAGAAAAACCTAGGTATTTCCCAGCTGCGTACATCCCCCAATTATAGAGCTGGCATGCACTGAGGAATCGTTTCCTCTTGCAACAGCTAAAACTTCACACAGTGGGTCTGGTCCTCAGCTGGAATAAATCAACTTACTTGCACCAGTTTAGTCTGTGTCCCAGTCTGTAGATGGGGAAGTTCGGAACTGCACAGCTCCATCAGTGATAACAGTGGTGGAAGCTGTAGCCTAAAGAAGGCTCAGGTGTTTGTACCACCATTTAGTCTAGCCCCAATCATGCTGTCGGATGGTAATTCATTCTCAATTACTCTTATTCCCCTACCCCTGCCACCCTATTCTGAACAGGGTTAGACAGTAGTAAAATCTCCCATGCCACATCTTCTACCACAAATAAAGCTCCATTCATATGTAATTATATCTGATTTTGCCTAGAGCAGACAATGAGAAAATCCCTAGGATTGTTAGAAGCAGCAGCCTTTGTTAGCAATCTTCTGGCAGAAAGCAAAGTCTCTAGTCCCCATTCCTCTCTACTTGAGCAAATCTTGCAGTTATTGTGCAAGGACATTAGCTAGCTTTCAGTGTTCTTGGCCAGCAAAGCTAGTCTCCAATTTCTGATCTCTGCTGTATTGTACTGATCTATTTTATATTTAAAAAGTTTGTTCTAACTGGGCAGCAGCTTAGATATCCTATAGTATCCAGCTTCAGTAGATCACACACCATCAATTTTCTTTTGAGCCTCTTGCAGGCTCAGAGAGGAGAGTGACTCCATTTATGAATTGAGACTGTACAGTTCCTAGCCTTTTGTGGATTCAATGCATGCTCTGCTCAGTGGCATGTTTCAGAGATAGCAATCTCCCTGATATACACACAAGGGAGGCAGAGTTTCTGCTTTGGGCTCTTGGCATCTGGGGTTTGCAAGAGGTAAAAAGGTGAGGCTATTTTGAGATGTTTTGCTAACAGAACGCTTTCTTTACCTGATTTGTCACCAGCCCTGAAAGTCATGCAAAATTATAGTGTTTGCTCAGAAAAAGACACCCAGGGAGTGAAGAAATTCAGATCAGCAGGGGTACGCGAGCATGCACATGTATATATATATCCTTGTTGCCTGCCTCCTTCCATTTTAAAGGAAGGTCAGCTGTGCATGGGATGTCTTTCACATGTCTCCCGAGCAGGGGGGCCAGAGAACAGTGGCATGAGTGACCAATAGTGTGCAGTGGAATAGATGGATACAGTGCCAGAAGTGAGGGATGGAGTGAGAGAACTTTGACAAGCAGGAGGGTCACTGCTGTTTACCCCCTATATTGCCATAAATGCAATGAGTGCCCTGGGGCAGAGGAGTTTGCCAGGTATCATGAATTGCATCTTGCCTTCATAGAACTTCCCATAGTCAACACAGAACAGAACACTCATGAAGTCAAAGTCTAGCTGGCTAAGTATTTGACTAGCTGCATATATAAAGCAGCATGTGGCTCAAGTAGGAGGCAATAGTGACCAGGTAGAATTCCAACTTTTATTGCACAAATGTCAACAGCTAAATAGTAAATGCACAAATGTAAAACAGGTAGATAACGGAGGTGTCATAACAGTGGAATAGGTCAGAATGTGGAACTCCATTTCTGGACTGTATTGTTATTATACGACATGTTCTGAAGGGACTGAGAGGCGATCACCCAGTGGTAATAAGGCAAATAATTGTTCCCAGCTTAGTATGATGGAGAACAGAAAATACAGAAGCAAAGGGGAAATACATACAACTCAGAAGCTGTAGCAGCAACAGCAACAACACACTGCAATGTGCAGAGACTGCATGGACACCGCTACACCGCTTTAAGGGGTGTGTCATACTCCTTGCCTTGCACAGCTGGCAAGCTTCACTCCTCTCTGCCCCCTTCAATTCTTCTCTTACTCACACTGGGTGTAGCTACTCAGATTCAGATTAAAACTAGACGCTTTAAGCCAGGAGTAGGCAACCTATGGCATGGGTGCCGAAGGCGGCACACGAGCTGATTTTCAGTGGCACTCACACTGCCCGGGTTCTTGCCACTGGTCCGGGGGGCTCTGCATTTTAATTTAATTTTAAATGAAGCTTCTTAAACATTTTAAAAACCTTATTTACTTTACATACAACAATAGTTTAGTTATATATTAAAGACTTATAGAAAGGGGCCTTCTAAAAACGTTAAAATGTATGACTGGCACGCGAAACCTTAAATTCGAGTGAATACATGAAGACTCAGCACACCGCTTCTGAAAGGTTGCCAACCCCTGCTTTAAGATGTAGTCTCCCTTTACCTGTCACCCCTCTTTGACTGTGTCACTCCACAGGTACATGGCTGTCAGTGTAGCCAAGCAAAAACATCTTTTTTTTTTTTGAGGGAAGAAATTTGAAATGTGATTTTTTTCACCATCTGTGCAAACATGAAGTAACCAAGTAAGCCAATTTGATTACACGTCAGCTTCCTCCTCCTGACGCATGGGCAAAACCCTCACTGAAGGCAATGGGAACACTTACGTGCCTTGACATGCAGAATATGGTACCATATGGGTAATATTCTTCACACAGCTGCAGCCGAGGCAGAGCTACCTGCCTTTGCACTTTTTCTTCAGAACATTTCCTCTGTTATCAAAAATGAGCCAGCCTGGAAAACAGTGAGTGAGCGGAGTGTTGAGTTGATTGTTGAATGCTCATCAAGTGCTGCTTGCTGCATGAGTTTTGGCTGACGTCAGTGGTTTGCAATGTTGTCTGATTCTGAGATAGCGCCAGAAACCATGGAACAGGTGGCAGGTCTTGAACAATAGTCAATTACCCTTTTAGTCAAATATTTGTTCACTTGTCCAGACAATGTTTTCTTGTGGAAATGTGTTTACACTGTGTCCTTGAGAAGGACGCTTACGATAACCTGGACAGAGTTACCTGTAGTTTTGGAACAGTGTAACACACACATTTACTTCTTGTTTCAGACAAAACTGTAGCTACTACTAAAAAAAAACAACCCAAAACAAAAACAATCGTGAGAAAAGAAAAATGCCATTGATTATTTAATTTTCACTTGTGAAAAAATCCCCCAAAGCGTTAATTTCAGTGTTTTAATTAGAAGCACCACTTCCTGCTCTAGATTGCATCCGGATGAATTATGATTTACAAGAAATGATTTTGTGTTTAATGCACTGAATTGGGACCCTGGGTTCAATTCCTACATCTACAATATGCTTCCTGTATCACTTTAATCTCTTAGGGATGGATTATTCAAAAGTACTTACATGACTAAGGAGTACTAGTAAATGGGATTCAACATTAATTTCTCTGTGACTCTATCCTTCCTTTCTCCTACCCTTTGGGTACATCCTCACTACCGCGGGTAGCCATCGATCTTTTAGCGATCGATTTCTCACGTCTTGTCAAGACGCGAGAAATCGATCACCAGCGCTGCCCCCGTCGACTCCGTAACTTCAGCTTGACGCGAGGCGTAAGCTGGAGTCGACGGCGGAGCGTGCCGCCGACTGCCGCCACCATGAGGACGGCAGGTAAATTGGCTGCAGATACACCGACTTCAGCTACATGATTCACGTAGCTGAAGTTGCGTATCTGCAGTCGATCCCCCCGCAGTGAAGACCAGCCCTTTGTCTGCCTTGTCTATTAGAGTGTTGAAATACTGAGACGGGAACTAGCTTAGTTACACAATAGAGTAATGTGCTCTATGGGGTTGATTTCTCAAGTGCATTATGTATTGCACATTAATTGGTCCAGGTGGAGCACAATAAAGTTTCCCAAGGGTGCTTTAACCTGGTATTGCTTCCAACAGCATTACGTTAAAGCACACAAGCAGGGTCTACACAGACCAATTCATGTGCAACATATTTGTGCCCTTGAGAAATCACCCCCACCCCCTGAGAGTACATTGCCCCATGGTGTAGACAAGTAAGCCCTAACTTCTTTTTTTCCCAAGCACTTAGCGCAATTGGGCTTTAATCTTTGTTGGGGTCTCTAGATTGTACCATAATGCTACTAAAAAGTGACAGTCTAGCTCTTTTGGTTGCTGAATTATTTACAAACTCCTCCTCCTTTCCTTTGCAAGTATTTCTTATTAAATATTTGCTGAATATTTTGGTTAAATAATTTTCAATCTATAAACAGCTTGGCTAAACTGATAGCCATGGGCCAGTGGAGTTATGCAGTCAAAGAGGGGTGACAGGTAAAGGGAGACTACAGCTTAAAGCATCTAGTTTTAATCTGAACACCCACTGTGAATAAGAGGAGAATTGAAGAGGCAGTTTTGGGTGGAGCTAGTTATTCCCTTCAGCTATTGGCAATCGATTAGCTATGAAGCGTGTGGGTTACAGGATATATTTCTTTCTGCTTTCTGAGTGGAAAACTGATCATTTTTAAATGGGATAATAACAAACAGCAAATAAACTGTGCACTGGATGAATTTTCAGATGGCTAAACTTTTGTGCTAAAGCTGGTGAAACAAGGAATCTGTGAAGATTTCCACAGCTACTCTGCAGTTGTCTGAATATTCATAAATAATAATGTGACCCCATGATTACTGGTCTCAATATAAGGGTAACTGGATGAAATGCTATGGCCTGCGTAATGCAGGAGGTCCAGTTAAATGATCTAACAGTCCCTTCTGGTTTTATAATCTGTGAATCAGAACAAGCCAAACTCACTTCCCCTTTTACAAAAATATTCCTGAGTCAGATTTTTACCCATCTAGATGTACTCCATTAGAGTGGCTAAATTGCTGTAGCAGCAAGCCTAATGGTGAAATCACATTTTAGCTCAATAGTTATTTTTTGTCTTTTTTTCACCTGAAACTCATCTGATTTCCATATGTCTTATCTTTTAAACTCCCATTTTCTACCAGGGAAAAAAATAACTTTACAAAGTGTTTCTTCTGCTAAAGGAAGAAACGTTACTGTTTAAGGGAGCCATCCTCTGTTCTATAGTGACTGTAGAGAGACAAATGAAAAACAATTACTATTTGGGGAATTCAGCTTTTGTTGTGTGGCATGACTTTTTCAGTTATAATATGGCTCTGTGTTTCTTCACCATTAATCCTTCATTGTTTAGAACATAATATCTCATTTGGGGTCCCCTAAGGCATTTTTTGATTCCCTCCTGACTAAGAAATTATGTGTGTTATATACACCTCTTTTCCCAGAACCCTCTTTAAAGTAATTAAAGTAAAGTAAAGTAAAAGTAAAAGTAAAGTAAAGTAAAGTAAAAGTAAAGTAAAGTAAAGTAAAAGGCCCAAACCTATTCCTATTCAAGACATGAGTTTTTTTAAACTGACTTGCGTGAACTTCATTTCTAATTTAACTACTGTGTGATGTTGCGACAAGGAAATTCATTGATGTCACACCCTCATATCTATACATCTCTAGTCCTGAGACACCAGAAATTGGAAAAGAGTTTAAAGTTGATCTACAAAAACTGGACTTGTGTGCTTTTTTCTCTTTTTTATGAAGTATAAGGAAGGTTTGAAGGGTTTTTTTGGGAGCAGAGGGAAGTTTCTTACCTTAGACATTCATGTCCTCTCTGGCTGGGAAAATTTTAGGATGACTGACAAAATGTTGAAATGACAGCACCACAAGAGCCAGGAGACTGCAAGTTGAACAAGAGAGACAGGAAGAGATTTTGTTAACATATTTTCAACTTCAGTGGCTAATTAGTATTTTGCAGGAAGAGTGTTTTTGTAAAACATTCAAGAGACTTGTCCTTAATTGAAACTGTGAGCGCTAACAAAATATGTACAATGAGATCTTGTAACTGTCCTCTACCTTGAGATCAGGACATCCAGTTGTGGGGGTTGTGGGGAGTCAGTATGTCCGCCAGCTGGTAGCCGCAACCTCCTGGCTGGGTGCATAGCAAGACTGTAAGGTCCTCAGCTTCCTGGCTGGGGCAAACAGTAATAACTAAACAGTCTATGTTGCTGGCCTTCTGACCTAAAGGTTAGTGCACTGTCAGCCCTGTGCACAGGGCCGGGATAAGGGGGAAGAGGGACCCAGACCCACCCTGCTCTACTGGGTCCTAGCCCAGGGCCCTGACAGAGATGGGCAATCCTGCCACTGGGTTGATGGGGACAAGTCTGGTTACGCCTTCATGTCTCGGCAGCACAACCGGACTAAAGTCTTGTTTCCCTGAGCTACTTCCTACTGGTTCCTGCTGGCGCAGCTCCATTGCCATTTGGGCCTGGTCTGCGCTAGCAGGGAGGGTCGACCTAAGATACGCAACTTCAGCTATGTGAATAGCGTAGCTGAAGTCGATGCATCTTAGGTCGACTTACCTGCCATCCTCACGACGGTAGCAGTCAACAGCGGGCTCCCCCGTTGACTCTGCCTTGCACCTTTTGGTGAGCTGGAGTTCCGGAGTTGACGGGAGTGCCTCTGGGGATCGATTTATCACGTCCTGACAAGACGCAGTAAATCGATCCCCAATAGATCGATCTCTACCCGCCAATCCAGCTGGTAGTGTAGACAAGGCCTTGGAATGGATCTCAGCCTTGCCGTCAGGCAGCCGTTTCGCTGGTCTCTCCCCAGGCGCCTTCATCTCCTGGCACAGTAGTTGGCCTTTTCTTTCTGCTGCTTGTTGCAGGATCCACTGAGGGCCTAGCTCAGGTGGCAGATTACCATGTGGACCAATGGGGCTTGTGCCCCGGGGCCCCAGCCAATTTGGGGGCCCCCACATGAGCAATGGAACTCTGACCCAGCCCCCCTGCTCTTTCTCTCCCTACCCCCACCCTGCTCCTCATCTTCCTCCTCAGGCCCTGCCAACTGGCCAGGCTGGAAGCCAGAGCCCAGCTGTAGTAGGTAGGGTGCCCAAATTCTCCCCTACCCCAAGCTGGCCCGAGCATCTCTTCCACAACCCCCTAGTGCGGAGCCATCCCGAGCTCTCTTCTCCCCGCTCCACATGCAGAGCCCTTCCAGGCACCTCTTCCCTCTTCTGTGCAGAGTCCTGCTAGACATCTCATCCTGCCCCCATGTGTGGAGCCCTCCAAAGCACCTCTTCCCCCCGGCCATGTGGAGCCTTGCTGAACATCTCATTTCCCCCCCATTCAGAGCCCTGCCAAGCACCTCTGCAGTAGGGTTGTAGGGCCAGACCATTAAAAATTAAATGGCCATTAAAAGTCTGGTTGGCGGTGCAGTGGGGCTGGCACGTTCCCTGCCCAGCTCCACGCAGCTCCCGGGAAGTGGCCAGCATGTCCCTCCAGCTGGGGTGTAGCAACGGGGCTCCGTGCACTGGCCCCGTTCTGAGGGCCAGCTCTGCAGCTCCCACGGGCCAGGGCTGCAGCCAGTTGGCTCTGCGGGGGTGGCGCCTGCACGCAGAGGCAGTGTGCAGAGCTCCCTGGCAACCCTTCCACCAAGCAGCCGGGGGACATGGCGCTGCTTCCTGGGAGCTGTCTGAGTTCATTGTTACTCGGAGTCTGCACACCGACCCGCTGCCTCAGCCCTGAGCCCCCTCCCGCACCCGAACACTCTCCTGGATGCTGCACCCCGCCCCATATCCCAACCCTCTGCCCCAGCCTGGAGCCCCCTGCACTACAAGTGTACCAGCTTACTTTCACCTCTGCTCCGAGGGCACACTGCCCAGGGCAGGTGGAGGGTCCAGGGCTCCTCACAGCGACCTGGTCTCCTTGGGCAGTTTTTACCGTAACTCAGTTCAAACTTCCAGCCAGGCCAGAGGGTGGGGCCTTGTGGGGGGAAGGGGAGGAGCAGGGGGGTGGGGCCCTGTGACGGGGATGGAGCGGGGCAAACGTTCTTTATGTCCAGGGCCCCAATAAATCTTCATCCGACTCTGCTCAGCTCCCCAGGAGGGACAGATGCCTCCTCCCCTGATCTGGCCCCAGCTGAACTGCAGGGCCCTGTTCTTCTGCTTCCTGCCAGCCCCTCTATTTCCTGAGCCCATCACGGGGAGTTAACCCCTTTCTGTTCAGGAAAGAGGCCACTTTGCCTCACTACAGACTTCCAGCCAATCTTCCAGTGAAAAACCAGAGCTGGCATTCCGAACATTTATAATGTGAAAAATAGCAGATAAAAAGCCTTAAAAAATAAAAGCCAACCAAGCTGTCAGCCCTAGTTTCTCTCTCATAAAGAAACAGAAATGTGCACAGGCCTAATTCTGTAAATGCACTTCTCTAGTTGTCTTTAATCAGAGAACATGCAGATGCTTACAGAAGGTTTAACTAGAGATGGGTCTAAGAATTGGATCCAGTGTCAGATTAGGGTTGGATCCAGTGTCAGATTAGGGTTAGGCTTCAATTTTGGTCCAAATTACAGGCCCAGACAGTGCCAGGGTTTGAGATCTGGCCACTTTCCAACTTGATGCCAGTTTACCCCTCTTTCACACATTGAGCAATACCTTACTCTATGGGTATAATGGGACAGCGCACAGGAGAAAGGGAGTTTTCAGGGGCCAGAACCTGGATCTTTATCTGGAAAGTGGGCACCTTCCAGTTTTGGCTACTGGTAAACTCTGCTGTATCTAGGAAGAGCCTAGCACTCTACTGGCAGTATACAAATACCAGCGAAGACTAATCAGAACCATGGGGTAATTTCAGCTCTAAAGATCCAAAGATTCAAAGGGTTTGGATGTAATGTTCTGATTTTGGCCACTCTTGCTACTAAGCAAAGAATGGCCTAACAAATAAATATCAACCTTCTATGTACAGTATGTTTAAAGTACATGGAGAATATTTTGCAGATAGAAAGTGGGATTTTAAGACGTGCTTAAGTGACTTAAGACAACGAATTGGATGAAAAGTCAATGGAACGTGTACACCTAATGTAGACTGGCACATTTGTAAATGGCATCCACCTATCTGGATCGTGCCGTGGGTGCAAGGGGACTGCCCAGGCCCAGCTCAGTGCCAAATTATTGGTTTCAGTTATTATGATAATTTGTTACCCTGCAGATTTTCACAGCCCTTCTTGACTGATAGACTGTTCCGCCACAAGGAAACACTTCTATTATAATAATAATTTAGGGTGCCCATACTCAGTGGCCTCTAAGCAATTAACAAAATCTAACTAAGATATAGATTCCGTTAATTACTGTACTTTGGAAGAAATGCAGCTATAGAAATGGCCATGAGTATGCTGAGGCAAAGGTATTTGATCTCCTGTGCCAAATCTTGCTTACAGTTGCTTCCATGACACTACATTAAAAGCTCTAGCCTACGAAGAGCTGAGCTGTGTGGTGCTGAGCCTCTCCTCCCATTAATGTCAATGGGAGTAGCAGGCACTCAGAACCTCCTCTCTCCCCGCAAAGTGCTCAGCACCTGCAGACCAGCTCTTAGGCCATGATTCAGTAAAGCAATTCAGCATGTGCTTAGCTAGAAGCAAGTGCATGGTCCTATCAAAGGCAATGGGCCTTACACACGTGCTTAATGGGTTTGCTGAATAGGAACTGATTTAAGCATATGCTTAGAATTAAGCATGTGCTTATGTGCTTTGCTGCTTCAGGGCCTCAGAGCATTCTCATTTGGCTCCTATGTTCAGATTAATGTCTGTGGTTGAGCAAGGACAGGCCTAGGAATGACTAAATGCAACTATATCCGTTCTGGCCAAACAGCATGCAACTGCAGTGTGGCTCCTGCTGCGGGTTTGTGTTTGGGATGTCTAATTAGGGTGGATATTTTTGTTTTTAACTTCTGTGCAACTGTATTGTTAAGGAAGGGGAGTGAATGAGAGCAACATCATTGCAGCAGCTCTGCCAAAGGACCTTAGTCCAGACCTGCAACTACACTGCTATTTCAGAGCTGGGCTTCTCTTGAGCAGAAGCTGACAAGACTGTGCACAGTGAAAGGTTCATGTTCTAACCCACTGCACCACCTAGTGTCTGGATACTTTAAAACACACACACTTTTTCCCCCAGAGTGTACCTTGTACTCCCAAAATTTACACCCTGAATTCTTACTCTTTTCACGTGCTGTCTAGGCCTGACTAGTTTTTAAATATGCTTTATAACCTTAGTTATCTGTCAGGGGGACACACTTATGGATTTATCAAAGTCAACAAACCTCTGACCTCTAGAAGGGCGGTAGAAGTGATTCTGATGCAATGAATGATTATCCCTAGAACAGGGCAGACCTCTCCTCCAAGTCTGCACCACTGTCATCAGTATCTTCCTCTTTGCAGTGATCATTTCCAGTGCCATCATTTTGCATGACAAATTTAGAGACATATGAGAAGACCTGTTCCCTGCCTCAAGGAACTTAAGGTCTGTAACGGCTTTGCTGAACATAATACAAAAATTAATAAGGCTCTCTGCCTTATTAAAAAAACACAAGCATTTTAGTAATAGGGCAAAATATATCTTGCATCTCAGGATCAAAGTAACAGTGCTCAGGTGTAGTAATGTCAATTGAGTAGTGCATGACATCTTGAAGTTTATACCCTTAAAATTATGTATCTATGCCTGGAAATCCACATTACTGCTGGTGCTGTATTCACATATTTAAGGACCCCTCATACTCCGGGTTTGATAATAGTTCATAGACCACTTTTCACATTTGTGTCTCTATTAACATGCAACTATTTTAGTGACAATTCTTTCACTATGCACGGCACATGAACTGTGCACACACTGTGATACAGAATTCCCCCAGAAGTAACAGTGTCCTCTCCTTTTGAACACATGTGAGTGGGATAACTACCTTTCAGAAGCCACCAGCCCACATTTGCAAAGAACAAGAGGACTTATCCTGCAAGGAAGGTCTATAGCTTGAGGTTCCTAATTAATAGTTGCCAAAGGAAACAATAGTATATGAGTAGCTAGGACTGGGACCACCCAAAGACATAGGATTTATGCATCTATACTGGCTGTTGAGCATCACTCTAAAATGGACCTTTTCTACAAGGTGTGACCTCAATTTTTTTAAATGTTGAGACAATAGAATTGATGGTACAGTGTATTAAACGCATCTTTCTTCAGCACAACAAGGAGTCGGGCTAAACCTTCTCATTGCCAGAGTTAGGTTCTTGTCCACTTATCTTTTGAATGTTCCAAAATCTTTCTAAGTACTGTGATGAGGATATTGCGGTTGGATGGGTAGAGTCCATTTTCTTGGAAGTTGGCATTTGTTCTGTTCTTACAGGTAAAAACTACTGATTTACTAAACTGATAAACAGCTTATTTTATACTTTATAAAAACTGCAGGAGAATGCAAGTCCCCAAAAATATTTTATTATTTTAACCATGAACATATTTTATAAATACTATTATGTAAAATAATTTGCTCTTACAGAAACTTAAATCTTGGGCCTAAATTACCAGACAGACCCTGTCATTTAAACTACCTCTCTATGAACAGTGATGCTATAATAAAATTACTCAGTACAAAACCTCATAGCATTAATATTTTGTAGCAGCTAATAGCAGATCTCAGTAGTCTAATTCTTACCTTCCAATATAATATATTTCTAAATCTCACATATATTTCACATTTTTTCTGCCTTATAAACAAAGTTCAGACATTATCAAAAACAATCAGTTCTTTTCATATCACAGAAGAGATCCTTTCTTTGCCATGTATTCCTCTGTCTTACATTCCTCAGCATGTGTAAATCTCGCCCTGTCTTACTCTGTCATTATTAGCCATAACCAAGAACCCTTTAGCTATGGTTCATCCTGTTTCATGATTCTATTATTTCTTGCAGGAGATGCTTAGCTATCTTTTTCAGTGAATCCTAGTGCCATCTTTTGGGAGAAAGTTGTATATGCCATGACATGAAGAGAAAACAAGTAGCAGAGTTATTCCAGTTATTTGATCTATTTCACATGGGACCAGGTTGTCCCTGGCCCTTGAGCTGGAGCCCACTGAGGAAAGGGTGCAACAACCTCACCACTTGCATGCCTAGTGCATGTGCAGAACAATTGCAATCCCTTCACTAAGAGAGTCCATGGACTACTCCCTCCATGCAAAACCATGGCCACAAATCACACCAAAGGTGGTGCTGGTTGGGAACAGGGGGTCAGGCTATTTAATTTGCCTCTCCCTCCTAAGAATGGTGCAGTTTGAGCATTCCCTTTGTGCCACTGAGGCACTGTGAATCAGCATTCCTGCCAACTCTGGGCTGGGCTAATAGGCACAATCTAGATTTCAGGACAGGCGTTTCAGGATTATTAGCACAAGTGACATCTTAAAACAAACAATGTGACCTCCTTTCCCCACTCCCCAAGCTTTGCTCAGCCCAAGGAGGTGGGGAGATGGGGATGGGAAGGGAGGTACCAGAGAGATGGTTATGCCTCCCTTTACAAAACCTGATCCTCTTAAAACAGGGGTGGGCAAACGTTTTGGCCCAAGGGCCACATTGGGGTTAAAAATTTTGCAGAGGGCCAGGTGGGGAAGGCTGTGCCTCCCCAAACAGCCTGACTCCTCCCCTTATCCAACCCCCACCCACTTCCCGCCCCCTGACTGCCCCCCTCAGAACCTCCGACCCATCTAACTCCCCCCTCCGCTCCTTGTCCCCTGATCACCTCCTCTGGAGACCCCCCACACTCTAACTGCCACACCAGAACTCCACCCCCTATCTAAGCCCCCATGTTCTTTGTTCCCTGACTGTCCCATTCTGAGATCCCCCCACCTTAACCACCACCCCTGGGACCCTACCCCCCAACTAAGCCCCCCTGCTTTGTTTCCTGACTACCCCCTCCCAAGATACCCCCATCCTAACCACCACTACCTGGGACCTCACCCCCCCCCCATCTAAGCCCCCTTCCTTTATTCCCTGATTACACCCTCCCAAGATCCCCTGACCCTAACCAACACCCCCTGGAACCCCACCACCTAAGCCCCCCTCCCTTGCTTACCATACTCAGCCGGTCGCTCCTCGACCCAGCCCGGGAGTGCGGGGCCCTGTGGCACCCTCCGCTTGACCCAGCTCCCGGCCAGGGAGTGCGGGACGAGCCCGGCCCGGGAGCATGGGGTCCCGTGGCAGCTGCGTTTGGCCCAGCCCCCTGGGTCAGGAGCACAGGGCCCCCAGACGAGCTTGCAGGACAGATGAAAATGGCCGGCGGGCCACAGTTTGCCCACCCCTATCTTAAAATCTATATTCTTTAGCATTTTAAATAATAGATACAACACCAGTAAAGTGCTATCAGGGAAAACACAAGTCAGGCAGAGTCCCAGAAGTGACTTGATTAGCAGGTGTTTTAGAGGAATGTAAACCGAGTAACTTCTAACTCACTGTTCAGAACACCATGTGTGTGAATAGCCAGTGTAGTGATTGTGATATTACTGCAACAAGGGCTACAAGAGTTCCAGCAGGCTTTGCATGTGAAAAAGATACGTCAAGGGGCTACAGAGGGAGCATGTGGGAGTGCAGCTAATCCCGTTTGCTAAAAGCAGAAGTCAAGTTCCCCCTTCTTTCCCTTGCCTCTACTTGGGTGAGCTCAGCTACATAAACATAAGAATATAAGAATGGCCATACTGGGTCAAACCAAAGGTCCATCCAGTCCAGTATTCTGTCTACTGACCATGGGCAATGTCAGGTGCCCCAGAGTGAGTGAACCTAACAGGTAATGATCAAGTGATCTCTCTCCTGCCATCCATCACCCCCCTCTGACAAACAGAGGCTAGGGACACCATTCCTTACCCATCCTGACTAATAGCCATTAATGGACTTAACCTCCGTGAATTTATCCAGTTCTCTTTTAAACCCTGTTATAGTCCTAGCCTTCACAACCTCCTCAGGCAAGGAGTTCCACAGGTTGACTGTGTGCTGTGTGAAGAAGAATTTCCTTTCATTCGTTTTAAACCTGGTGCTCATTAATTTCATTTGGTGCCCCCTCATTCTTGCATTATGGGAACAAGTAAATAACTTTTCCTTATTCACTTTCTCCACACCACTCCATAATTTGATATACCTCTATCATATCTCCCCTTAGTCTCCTCTTTTCCAAGCTGAAAAGTCCTAGCCTCTTTAATCTCTCCTCATATGGGACTGTTCCAAATCCCTAATCATTTTAGTTGCCCTTTTCAGAACCTTTTCTAATGCCAGTATATCCTTTTTGAGATAAGGTGACCACATCTGTACACAGTAGTCAAGATGTGGGAAAACCATGGATTTATATAATATTTTTCCTGATTAGTTGTAGTTAAATTAGCCCCCATCATACTGTATGTATAGTTGGGGTTATTTTTTCCAATGTGCATTACCTTACATTTATTCACATTAAATTTTATTTGCCATTTGGTTGCCCAGTCACTTAGTTTTATGAGATCTTTTTGAAGTTCTTCACAGTCTGCTTTAGTCTTAACTATTTTGAGCAGTTTAGTATCATTTACAAACTTTGCCATCTCACTGTTTACCCCTTTCTCCAAATCATTTATGAATAAGTTGAATAGGATTGGTCCTAGGACTGACCCTTGGGGAACACCACTAGTTACCCCTCTCCATTCTGAAAATTTACCATTTATTCCTACCCTTCGCTCCCTGTCTTTTAGCCAGTTCTCAATCCATGAATGGATCTTCCCTCTTATCCCATTGGAACATTGAAATGGCAGCTTCCCAGCTGCAGACCTCCAAGGCTTTTGTCTACACTTTCTACAAAAGCTTTCCAGAAGGGATGCTGGGGCTGAGTGTCCTTTCTGCTTCCCTGGCTCTCAGCCTCCCCATCAGCTTCAGAGCTGGAGAGGCAGAGAGCTTAGTCTCCCCATTTCTCAGGTTGGAGGGTCCAAGCACCCTGGGCTCTCTCTATTTCTAGCAGCCAGGCTGGAAATTGACAAGAGCCTTCCAGGAGAGTAAGTGGGAAGCCAACAAAATTCTATTCCAGGTCTCCCACAGTGGAATTTTTCTTAAAATCCCTTCCTGAAAAAAAGCCATGGTTTTCTTTTTTCCATCCCAAACCAACACAAAATGGTTTCAGATATGTAACATTTTTCACAGAAAGGAATTTCCATTTTCCAGACAGCTCTAGAAGCCAGTGCAGCTTATGGAGCCAAGGTATCCTATGTTCTGCCCATGAAACGCTGAAGAATAAACTACAAAGAGGGAATTTGGAAATCACTACAAGGGAAGA
>ML677384.1:620850-786774 GCA_007922305.1 Dermatemys mawii | reverse complement strand
CTACAAGGGAAGAGTTATGGCTGTTTAGGTGACCTCTGCTGTGAATTGCCTTGGTCTCATGGATATAGGTTTCAAATTTTAACCTTAATTTATAATTTTCTATATTTTTAATTTAAAAACCCCCCTAAGTTTCTTGTAACATTGACACTGAATTTCCTGTTTTTTCTAGGATTTTTTTCTTTTAAATAACTCCAGTACTCTTGCAACCCTTTTCAAAAAGGTACTGCAGTATAAGCTGGAACCTGCTCTAGAGCAAGACTCCCCTATTAGTGATAGAAAAGATTGTGCCGTTTGAGATCTGTGGCCCAATGTCCTTTGTTCCATGTAAATACTATTAGCTCAGAGGCAGTGATTATTTTACATTCTGACATCTGTCTCTCCAAGAGAATGTCTAGGAGACTAACCTTTTAAATGAAAACGTAGGACTCAAGGAGTCATGATATTCTAATATCCAGTCAGAACCATCATTCCATTTTCACATTACTATTTAAAAATCAGAGCTTAGGGCGGTAGTAGTGCTTAGGTTTTCAGTAGTGCTTGAGCAACAGGCTAACATGTCTCATGGAAAGTCAGTGGGACTTGTGCACCTAAGATACTTTGGTCCTTTTGAAAACCTCACCCTCAGTCAACTGATCTTTGGTTCTGGGCACTAGCCCTTGACTAGCTGAATCTAATAAACTGCTTTAATTCTCTCCCCTTCCTTTCCATTTTTATGTTACACACTGGCAAAATGAAAGCTAAAAGACATTTTGGACTCTGATTAATATATTTTTAGCCTCTTAGAATTAATGAAATCATTACCTGATTTGTTTCAGACTTGGCAGAAAAAAATCTACAATAGCCACAAACAAAATGTGTTAGTTCTGCAGCCAATATTCAATTTGTTGTGCATTTTAGGGAATTTAGTTTGTAATGGAAACTAAAATGCCACATTAACCATAAGAAATCTGCAGTAGCTCCATAATGAATTCCAGCTCTACTAAGCAGCACAAGAAGCATCCATGATATTTACTGTGCTGTGCATTCTCCACAAACTACACTAAAAACAAAAGCAGTGTTTAGCTCCCCCCCATCTATTGCAATAGTAGAATTCTTCATCATGCTTGTGAAAAGGGAGACTATGTTCCTTTGAGGAGAACACAGGGTCTGGCAAACAACGAGAGACATGACAGTAAACTCCACAGTTGTTCGGTATACAATTAAAATGACAAGATCAACCCTAGCAATTTAATGAGGGCTGAGTCAGCATTTTATATGGCTTAGGACAAAACAACAAAGATGTATCAGTTGATGTTTTTTACAAAGTCAGGGGTGATTCATTATATACCCTAAATGTAGCATTGCAATACAATGCCTAATTGTTATGATAGCTTGTTAAACAACTTTTTCACTTTTCTAACTTATTTTGCATAGAACTCTTCGGTGGTTTGTAACTGGTTAGTAAATTAGCAGTGGACATTATTCTGCACTGGGAAGGCTATTTTACAGCGGTTCTGCTTACAATCTGCACTGTAATGAAATTGTGACATGAAATGTTCATGGAAGTTATAATGAAATGTTAGATGAAAATATAATAAAGTGGTAAGTGAAGAAAGAGAAATCATGTATAACTTTTATAGAATTTTCAATCTCATCAGCTCACACAGGTTCAGACATCATTTCTATGCTGATGACTTGCAAATATCCGCCACTAACTTTTCTCCTTCTATCCAATCTTATATCTCAACTTGTCTCTCCTTTTGGATGTCTTGTCATTATCTGAAGCTATTCTTGGCCAAAATGGAATTCCTTATTTTCCCAACAACCCTCTTCTATGCTCTCCCTTCCCCCGTCACTTTCAAAAACATCGGCATCCTCCTCATCATTGACTTTCCATGCCGTAGGGAAAGGCTCTAGCAGTGGGGAGGCAGTCTTGGGATTATTTTTGATATCATCTTCTCCCTTAGTCTACACATCCTGCTGCGCCTTCCTCCTCCTGAACATCTCCAAGATCTGGCCTAGACTTTCCATTCCTGCAGCCTCTGTCTCAAAGTTCCCAGCCTTTTCCATCCATTTATTAGTTTCTTGCACAATCATCTCTGTAACTTCTTCCATCCAGCCTCCTATGTATGGTACAGCAAGGCCCCTACTCTGTCCAAATTTGAGTCCCCCTTAAATACTTGCTGCTGTGCTAAATTGAATTGCTTTCTGTATAAATTTCTATTGCTGTTTCCCTTCACCTAACCTCTGTTAAAACAGCAGTGTAGATGGAGGCGGCATGGCTTGGGTGTGTAGAGAGCTGTGTATGGTATATACCGTAAGGTTCTGGCATGTCTTTACTCACCTAAGCAGCACCTCACTATCTACACTCCTCTTTATACCTGTGCTAAGGCAGCATGCAGTGTAAGTGCTCCACACACCACTATAAGGAGTGTGCAGTGTAGACATACTCTTTTTCTCCTCCTTTTGTTCTTGATGCTTTCATGACATCCAGTACATATTGAATAAGTTCCTAGTACTATGATTGTGCCAAATTCAGGACAGACTGATAAAAACAGGGCAGACACCCCAAAACTGGTAGCTTATTCTATAATTAGATTTCATCAGGCTGGTAAGTAACAAAGAGAGCTCCTGCATCACCGCTCTGATTTACCAAGAAGCTAAAAAAATAGTCCCCTAGGCCTACCAGTTCCTATCACCACCCAGACATCTGGTGAGAGGTTACTGAAAACCAGATTAATCATCTATAAGGTTCTTCTAATCCCAAAGAATCAGCCACTCTCCAGGTCAACATATATACACCTTAGATCATACCAAATACCACAGTTGTAGCCAACTCTGTAGTAACTAAAAACTAAAGGTTTATTAATATAAAAAGAAAAGAAGAGAGTTTTTAATTGATTAAAGGAATCATATACATAACAATTGATTTCAGAGTTTGCAGGTCATGATAATAGCAGTGATGTTAAATCAACTAGTTTCTAATAAGTCTCTCTGGTTCACCCATCAGACTGGGGATCATTAGTCCATAGTCAGTGTTCTCCTGTGTTAGAAATCACGTCCAGAGATGTGGAGCAGGAATGAAGACAAAGTGATGTCACAGCCTCCACTTCTATATCCTCAGCCCACGTGCATGGAAAGCTACGGAAAAAAGATGGAGGCTTAGATCACGTGTCTTATATGCCTTGCTGAATCATGAAGCAGCCATTGCCACAGTGCCCTGTGAAGCATCTCCAGTAGCAGGCTCTCTAGGCAAGCTTATTGTCCTTAATGGGCCATCAAGAAGTAGGGCAAGACTTGACGCAAATCTGTCTTGGGGCATCACCCAAGAAAACAACACGTTTGAGATACAAACACACAGCCAATATTCATAACTTCAGATACAAAGATTTTACTGTGGATTTAAACAGGATAATCATACTTAACAGATTGTAATTTTTCAATTGATACTTTATATGACATACTTTGTATGGTGGTGACTGAACTAGTGATCTTTCATATTATACAGCATCACAGTTCCTGTATGAGGAGCCATCTCTGTCACCTTCATAACAGTTCTGAGGATCAACTTTTTCCATAGAACACTGCTGCTTGAATGGTTATGATGGGTCTCCTGCCTTTTGACTGTAAATTCTGTTTGGCAGGGACTCTGATTTGCTTGGCACAGTTCAGCTGTTGTAGAGAGCTACCTACAACCATGCCACTATGGAAGGCATGAAAAATAATAATTTATAAAAAACAGAAAATCCAGTCCAAGGAAGGGCTGTGAACTACCTAGCTAGGTACTTATATGGTCTCACCGCAGTATCTGAGTACCTCCCAAGTATTTTCTGGATTTCTTTTCACTACCCCACTGTGACATAGTATTGTTATCCCCATTATACAGAAAGGAAAAAGGAAGGCAAGGGGCAATGAATGCTCAGGATTACACAAGAAATCTGTGGTAGAGCCAGGAATGAAATCAAGATCTCCCGCTTCTCAGTCCAGTGCCTTAACCACAAGACCATCCTTCCTAATTTGTGCAGCCAGCAACCATCAGAAGGGGCCCAAGAAACCTCCCTCACCCTACACAAGGGCCAACCACATTAAGTCACTTTGCTCTTCAGAGGCCTGGCTATTCCTGTTCGCCCCTGGGGAGCAGTATACTGAAAAGGGGATGGTGTAATAGAGGAATGGGCTCACACAAAACCCTCCACAGCAGCCCACTCAGTGAAGCCAGTGCCCCAGGGAGAACAATCTGTTCCAACCTGGAGATTCTAAAGAGCACAAAATGGCAGCTGAGCAAAACATGTCTGCCAGACTACCACTGACTTTGGATCAGGCCCACTATGTCTGCCATAGGTACAGATTTTTCAGGTGTTCCTCCTGGAATGTGTAACTTCACCCTACCCCTTACCCAGGGCAGTGTCATGAGTGACAGAGTTTTGCTCCAATAATAGTGATCTGAAAAACAATACCAGTGGAATAAATTGGCTGGTGTAAGTGACTGCATGGGCACTCACAGTGAAGGGCGTCCTTTCCAAAGGTTCTACAGTGAATAAATAGGTAAGAGGCAAACAACTGATGTGTAACAATAAAAGCCACAAACAGGTGTAAAACTTTTCAGAAATCAGCAGGGGACTGTGTTTAATGATCTTTATTATCGCCAGCACCATGCAGCTTCCCTGAAGATGATGTGATGCAGGGTTAAATGCTGTGGGTTAGCGTCTGTGTGTAGGATTTAACGTGATTATGGGGCAGACAGCAGTCTCCCTTTCAAATATGTGGCTTTCCTGTTCCAAATAGTGTAAATTTCCAATTCAGCATATGTCTGGTGAATGGGAAGTGACATCTACCCTGAAAAAGGGCCACGATTTATGTAAAAAATATCGTGAATTTTAGATTAAATGTCAGATATCTACAATTGCAATCTAGAAATACTTTCACAAGTGGAAGCTATCATTGACAACGGGAGGCAACGTTTAGACTGCAACATGTCTTGTGATATGGAGCTCATAAGTAGATGGTTAGATGCACCATGGGAGTGTGAATAGCAGTGCACACCAAAATGTTGTGCTGTAACTCCCCAATATGGATGCTGCAGGCACAAAACTTTAAGATCCCCCATTTGCACTAAGACTCATACTCACTAATTAAGTCCCACAAAGACTCTTCAAATAGGACTACGTTATTGTGAACCTTTAAGTTCACGGCTATATGGGGGAGTTACAGTGCAGCACTTTGGTGTCCGATATTATTCACACCCCTTTGGTTTGAACTCAGGGCAGTGTAGACATGCCCTCAGACAGTCTTGTGGTTACCATCCTGAACAATGACTCAGGAGAACTACGTTCAGTTCCCAGCTCTCACAGCCTTTTTGGGTGACCTCAGGCAAGTCATTTAATCTCTCTATACCTCAGTTATCTTTCTATAATATGGGGATAATACTTAAAGTTGTTTGTTTTTTCTGCAGAAAATTTCAACTTTTTGACAGAACATTGAAAACCAAAATATTTTGTCTGAAAGACAAATAATTTGATTCAGTGCCTAATGGGAGCTGTAGTTTGGGTGTCTCAGGCTCCCATTATCTTCTGTAGGCTGGGTTCTCATTGGTTGGACTACATCTCCCAAAATGCACTATAACCTTCCCTCTTGGTGAGGGGAAGCAATATAGCATTGGAAGTCCCTTGCTGTAGTGCAGGGATCGGCAACCTTTGGCACGTGACCCATCCTGGAAATCTGCTGGGGAGCCGGGACGCTTTGTTTACCTGCAGCATCCACAGGTTAGGCTGATCACAGCTCCCAGTGGCTGCAGTTCTCTGCAGGAAGCAAACCACGGGAGCTGTGGGAAGTGGCATGGGCTGAGAGATGTCCTGGCTGCTGCTTCCCACAGTCCCCATTGGCCTGGAACAGCAAACGGCGGCCACTGGAAGCTGCAATCGACCGAACCTGCAGACACTGACGGTAAACAAACCATCCCAGCCCCCCAGTAGATTTCCAGGATGTGCCACGTGACAAAAGTTGCCGATTCCTGCTGTAGTGTATCATGGGAAATGGAGTGCAGCCAAGGAACTTAACCCAAGGAGAATGGGACATGAGACCACCAAACTACAACTTCCACAAGGCACCACAGCCACATTGCCAGATCAAATTGTTTCACTTTTTGTCTGGAATATTTTAGTTTGTGGCTGAAAACAGGAATTCAGTTTTGATGAAAAATAAAAAATGTCCAGATACTTTTTGCAAAAAATGTTGTTTACATGGAAAATCCATTTTTCTGTTGAAACACAGTTTAAATTAAAAAATTTCAACCACCCACTAGTAATAATACCTCCTTTCTTCCAACCTTTGTCAGTCTTGTGTATTTAAAATGTAAGCACTTTGAGGCAAGGACCGGCTCTTACTATGTGTATGTACAGCAGCTAGCATAATGGGGCACTGATCTCAGTTGGTGTCTCTCAGTGCTACTGCAGAACACGAATAATAAATAATAAATGCAGGGACAAAAGGATAGGAAAGATAGAATTTTAGTTGTATTTTAAAAATTGACATGCATATAGGAACTAGTTTTCACTGGGCCTTCACTTAGTTTCTACTTCTGTGGATGCAGGTTTGAAATTGCAAAGTATTGTTGCCTGTGTTTTTGAGGGCCTAATTATTAATACTTAGATGTCTAAATACTTGGCTTGAGAGTACAAACTGGCAGTTATACATATTGCTAGCAATATCTGTAGCTACAATTCATTACAGATGCAAAAAGGTGGTAAGTTGCCCTCACAGAAACAGATTGCATTTTGAAAATCACACCTATAATTTTTAATTCAGCTGATTAAATAAAATATTTTTTTCAGCAATTCATAGATTTGAAGGCCAGAAGGGATCATTATGAGCATCTAGTCTGACCTTTTACCCGTTAAAGGGAAACTGTGCCTTTTTCCTCAGAGCAACCCTGAAATTTCCAAATAAAGGAACAATTCATCATGAGTAAATGTATTTGTAATCGCTATTTTATCTATTTGTGCTTTACAACAAATCAGAATACACAGTCTCTGCCCCAAGGAGCTTACAATCTGGTTGGGATATAGACAAAATGGATCAGAAATGAACAACAGAGGGAGGAATAGCTCAGTAGTTTGAGCACTGGCCTACTAAACCCAGGGTTGTGAGCTCAATTCTTGAGGGGGGCCATTTAGGGATCTGGGGCAAAAAATCTGTCAGGGAACAGTACTTGGTCCTGCTAGTGAAGGCAGGGGGCTGGACTCACTGACCTTTCAAGGTCCTTCCAGTTCTCTGAGATAGGCATATATTATTATAACACATTACATACTAACATGAGCTGGAGGTAGCAAAAGGATCTTGTAGTAATCATTAGGAAAAGCTTAACAGATATTATGCTGTGAGAAGGGATTTGAAAAAGGAGAAAAGTTGTTTGGTGTACAAGGAAAGAGTCTGAAGGAAAAGGGTGGCATGGAGGAAAGCACAGATATGAGGGGATGTTTACAGAGCGTTGAATCTTCTAGCTCAGGGATTGGCAACCTTTGGCATGTGGGCCATCAGGGAAATCCACTCGCAGGCTGGGATGATTTGTTTACCTGCCACATCCACAGGTTTGGTTGATTGCAGCGCCCACTGGCTGGGGTTCACTGCTTTAGGCCAATGGTGGCTGTAGGAAGTGGCGTGGGCTGAGGGATGTGCTGGCTGCCATGTGCCAAAGGTTGCTGATCTCCGCGCTATCTACTCAGAGTTGAACATTCATAGAGGCCAAAAGGAGTTCTGTATATGGTGTAACTGCAGCATCGAGATTAGCAGCATAAGCATGAAAGGCACAAAGGACAGCACTGCAGTGAAAGACGAGCAGGTAACCAAGTCTTGTACAAGAGACATCAACACTGATCAAGTGCAAAGCCAGCAAAAATCATCATTAACAATTATCAGGGGAATAAACTGGTTGCTTTGCAAAGCTAAGTATGTCTAGTTTGCCTAAGTGCTAGTCAAGGGAGACATGCTAACATAAGAATGTCCATACTGGACCAGAACAATGGTCTATCTAGCCCGTATCCTGTCTTCTGACAATGGCCAGTGGCAGATGCTTCAGAGCAAATGAACAGAACAGGGCAATTATTGACTATTGCCAGTCCAAGTTTCTGGCAGTTGGAGGTTTAGGAACACCCAGAGCCTGGAGTGAAACAAGATACAAATATTTGAAAAATGTAAACATTAAGGAAGGATAAAAAATTATTTAGTGTGATGTATGGAGGCATGGCTGGGTAGCAGTATTGCTGAAAAGGATCTGGAGGTAATGTTACCCGGGGTTTTCTGATCCTAAAGCTATGGTAATTTTATTTTCCAGGTGGTGTCAAGACATAAATCAATAAGGTAGTACACACAAGAGTGCTTTCACTCAAAAATCCTTTTTACTGAGTCCAGAGCACACACAAAAACCTGGCACAAGTCTTAGAGCACCCTAAAATATAGTTACCCAAGCTCTGAGGTGGTACGAGTGACAACAGCAGTTCTCGGGTGGCCAGCTTTCTGCCAGGCTGGGGAGAAGAGTGTATCCTGACTCGCAGAAATCCAAAACTTCTCCAAAGTACACTCTCTGACTAAACTCTTTTATAGAGAACTTCAGATAAAACTACGGCTCATAACAACCCCTAATGGGCTGACGGTTTTCCTAGCAACAAAAAAGAACTCATAATCTTTATTTATCAGCAAGAAACTTACAATCAGAGGCACAGAGATTCAAAGTTAGCTATCTTTGTTAGTAATACTGCCACTGCAGTGATTTTTGTCTGCCTCAGCAAGGCCAAATTTTTTCATGCCACATGGTATCCTCACTTCCAGCCTGTAGTGGCTAGATGAGTACACAAGATGGCTGCAAGTTATGTCAAGTCCAGGTCACGTGAAATCGAGGTTCTCTTGTAACAGTTATAGTGAATCACAAATTGAATATGAGCCAACAATGTGATAGAGTTGCAAAAAAGGCAAATATCTTTCTGGGGAGTATTAAGACACAGGAGGTAATTGTCCCGCTGTATTCGAGGATGGTGAAGCCCCAGAGTACTCTGCCCAATTCTGGGTGCCACACTTTAGGAAAGATCTAGAGAAATTGGAGAGAGTCCAGAAGAGAACAACAAGAACTATAAAATGTGTGAAAAACCTGATTTAGGAGGAAAGGTAAAATAACTGGCTATGGTTAGTCCCGAGAAAAGAAGATTGAGAGGGGACCTGATAGTCTTCAAATATGTTAAGGGCTGTTACAAAGAGGACAGTGTTGAATGATTATTCATATCTGCTGAAGGTAGGACAAGAAGTAATGGGCTTAATCTGCAACAAGGGAGATTTAGGTTAGATATTGGTAACATATTCTAACCATAAGGGCAGTTAAATACTGGAATAAGCTTCACGGAGAAGTTATGGAATTACCTATTATTGGATGTTTTTAAGAACAAATTGGACAAACACCTGTCAGGGATGGTCTATTTTTATTTGGTCCTGCCTCAGCACAGGGGACTGGACGTGATGATTTCTCTAGGTCTCTCCAGCCCTTCATTTCTATGATTCTATAATTAGGAGTAAAAGATGTAAATTAAAAAAGGGGAAATTTAGGGTAAATAGCAGGAAAACCTCATTGACAGTAAGATGTATTAGTCTGTTGGATAGTCTCTCAAGGGAATGGATGAAAGCCCCAGGACTGAGGATTTTTGAAATGAGATGGGAGTAAATACCAGTGAATACACAAGAGGATAAATCTTCAGTGGCAGGGGGATGGACTGGATAATTTAGCCAACCTTTTCCATTATTTCTTCTAAGACATGGGATTAGGGCACTAATACATCCCTTTACTCTTGTATATAATGCATAATACAAAGTCAAAGACCTTTGTATATAGTACAGAGGGACTATGATTGGGAAGCATTAACTAAACTAAAAATCTTATCTCAGCGTAATTCAAAAACCAAGCTGGCTGGGTTGTTTTAATTATTTGGATTTTTAAAATGCACCTTTCCAAAGATGAGGGGAAATGTACAAGTCGTTTTAAAACAGGCAAATTTCCAGTTGACCTACTGACCACATTAATAAACCTTCCCAACCTTTGCCTCAATGCCTTCCCCTCAAAATGATTACACACTCAATGTGCCCCTCAGAGACAGCATGGAGAAGGAGGTAATCTTTGCAACACTTCCGGATAGTCAACACACTTAAACTCTGTGGGCCTGAGCCTGAGCCAGCTGACCTGGGCCCTAAGGCTCAGGGCAAAGGGCTTTTTGTCGCAGTGGAGACATACCCGGTGAGCCTAGGAGGGGTGAATTCCAGAGCCCAAGATCCTATACTGAGACTGCCTTGCATAAGTGAGAGGAACTCCTCTCCTGTTTAACTCTGGGGGTTAAACTCCAGCACCTCAGACGCTCTCAGCCACCTTTATACAGTTAAGGCAGTGGTAGTTCCTAAGACATGCAGGAGACTAAGTACTTTACATAGATCAGAACGTGCACTGGAAAATGAAATGGAAGCCAGTGCAGTCTTCAGCAAAGTGTAATGTGCTTCCTGGGAGAAGCCCTGCAGAGCATGTAGGCAGTTGTGTTCCACCATAGCTGAAGTTTTGGCGTGGCCTTCGCCAATAGCTCAAAGAGAAAGCAATGCAGTAATCCAGTCTGTAGTTGACAAATGCATGGAGAACTGGGGTGAGGTTCTCCTCCTGAAAGAAAGGATGCAACCTCTTAGCTAAGCAGAGAAGACCAAGTGCTCTAGGCCACTTCTGAATTTGAGCAACTAGAAGCAGCCAAGAAGGCAACTAGCCCCTGAAATTGCAAACCTAAGTGACAAAAGGCAGACAAAATTCCTTTTATCAAGATCACATATTACTTGCAATATTTCCACCAAGTGTTTCTGCTAAACTAACTGCATTATCTGTCTTTCCCTGATGGTAACTCATTCTGCCAGCTCTCATTAAAATCTCCATTTTGGCTAAACTATGAGAGCCTGTGAACTGCATAGTTCCAGTTTGATGAGAGGGGGACATCACACTTGGGGATAAGAGCATCGCCTGCATACTGAAAACTCTCCAATTCATATCACCTCTGTGTTCTCAAGCAGCTTCTCATACAGGTGAGCGAGAAGAGTAGTAGATAACAATAGTATTGAGAGGAGTGAACCATCCCATTACTCAGAGAGAGTGGTCAATGCAGAGGACCACTGATGATAAATGTCGACATTTTAAATTATTTCATTCCTCATGAAAGCAGGTAAAAAAGCAGATCTGCCCAAGCTACTGTGAGCGATGATGAATCAGTTTGGTGCCATCAGTAGTTAGCATTTGGGAGAATGCCACCACTTTTCCTCCCCTCCCGATCAAAAAGGAGCCCAGGTCAAGAAATCTGGCAGAATGGAGCCCAAAGAGCATGCATGATCATATTTTGAATATCTCCACAATCTATTATGAGGAGCACCTCATTTGGTAACTTATGTGATCTCAGTTTATTTTGTAAGAGACGCTTGGAAGATTCTTGTTTCAAATTCACCCTGTGTTAGAATCAAAAGAAAAGGTGTAAAAATATATAAAGGCTCATTTAGAGGTTAGGTTTTGTTTCTCTTGCTCTGTTTAGAAGTTTACACAATTTAAGTCTAATTGTAAGAGTTTTAGCACAATATAACTGAGCAAGAAATGTTCAGCACTCACTCAGAATTACTGAGTCATATGCTGTGAATTTATAACTCCCTTCTGTATGTTCCACTCCATGCATCTAATGAAGTGGGTTTTAGCCCAGAAAAGCTTATACCCAAATAAATGTGATAGTCTCTAAGGTGCCACAAGGACTCCTCGTTGTTTTTGCTGATACAGACTAAGACAGCTACCACTCTGAAACCTGAGTCTTTTTGTCCCCATGCAGAATATACAAAGAATCTAGGGCAGGGATCGGCAACATTGGCAGGCGGGACTGCAGGGTAAGCACCCTTAGCAGGCCCAGCTGCTTTATTTACCTGGCGTTTTGCTGACAACGGCTCCCATTGGCCGCAGTTCGCCATCCTGGTTCGATGGGGGCTGCAGGAAGCGGTGCGGGGCTGGCCACCGCTTCCCGCAGCCCCCATTGAACCGGGACGGCGAGTTGGGGTCAGTGGGAGCCGCGGTCAGTGAAACACCAGGTAAATAAAGCAGCGGAGCCTGCTAAGGGTGCTTACCCTGCAGTCCCGCCTGCCAATGTTGCCAATCCCTGATGTAGGGCTTGAGACTAAGAAGATCTGCAGGATCCAAGTGGTGGAATATACTAAACACAGAAAAGGAATGTAAAGGTTGCTGAGGAAGCTCTTAGAACAGGGTCGGCAACCTTTCAGAAGTGGAGTGCCGAGTATTCACTCGAATTTAAGGTTTCGCGTGCCAGTCATACATTTTAACCTTTTTAGGAGATCTCTTTTTATAAGTCTTTAATATATAACTAAACTACTGTTGTTTGTAAAGTAAATAAGGTTTTTCAAATGTTTAAAAAGCTTCATTTAGAATTAAATTAAAATGCAGAACCTGCTGGACCAGTGGCCAGGTCCCGGGCAGAGTGAGTGCCACTGAAAATCAGCTTGCGTGACGCCTTTGGCGCCCATGCCATAGGTTGCCTACCATTGTCTTAGAAGTTGGTAATTGGAACCATCTGTGCTGTGGGCTGAAATGGCATTTAGGAATCACCCACTGAATGTGCTGGCCATTCTCCTGATCACACTCCTTACTCTCTGGCCATGTCACTTACACCAGTAGCAGAGACAGAGCAGTGGCATTGCCCCTATACTGAAGCAATCTTCTTATGGCCACCTCAACTGGATTTACAAGCATAGTCCCCTGGGAAGGCACACACAAAGATCTTGCTCTTAATGGTTAAGAGGAGCAGCCTACACTGGCCACAGGTTCCAACAGGTGACGTGATACTCCATCTTGATCCAAGGAATCTCTGTAAGAGTCAAAATGGAGGCATTAGACCCATCGTTTCTGTTGCAGATGAGAACAGCGAGGAGACATATTCTAGAACTCTATGGGCACTATTGTGCTCACTCCCAAGCCCTTTCCAGATGATTTCTTTAAATACAGCTGCTGTTTTATTTGGATTTTAAAAATGTTTAATTAAACTGTGGTTCAGTAATAAACATCATCTCTTTTTTTTCACTGTAGTGTGCACAATGTAATAGCAGACATTTGTAGAAATGAGTTTCCACAGAAAAGCAAACTATTATTCTTATATTCAGAATGTAGTTGTGCCTGGCTTAACTTTCTAAAATAGCAAGTGACTAACCTTTTCCAGTAGTGTAGTTCTTGTAACTTTTCAGTTAGTTTTTCTTTTTTTAAGAGCTGTATGCGCTGAATGGATCTTTTCCAGGCTACTACTGAATGACTGATCGTGCTGTTGCTTTCAATCTGAGTAATGCTCAAAGTCTTAAATGTAATCCGACATTTACAGACTATTGCCAAGATAACCCAGAACATGGAGGTCTGGCAATGAAGTTCTTGATGCAGTGCATCAAGAACAAAATGAAAAACGGCTGTGCAAAATATTCACAATAAAAGATGAAACCATACCCATTCTAACTAAATGGTGCAGAAGAAAAACAAAGTGTGTGGGGAGGACATCATTTGAAGTCTTAATTTATGCATTCACAAATAAACACTGTCTGCTGTGGAGAGCCATTCATAAATGACAAGGCCAGCTCCTCAGTTGGTGTAAAAACTTGAGTTATGCCATTATATACTAAATGTGTCCTCATGTACAGTGTGGAAATATTCTGAATCTAGAATATAAAGAAAATATTCTACCCAGTGTAAACACTAAAGATGGACTGAAATGACAAACTGAGAGGCTGTCATTCACTCAGTTTTAAAGTGAGGAATAATGTAAGTTATTCATTCTTCATTTTATTTACTAATAAGAACATCAGAATGGCCGTACTGGGTCAGACCAAAGATCCATCTAGCCCAGTATCCTGTCTTCCGACAGTGGCCAATGGCAGGTGCATCAGAGCGAATGAATGGAACAGGTAATCATCAAGTGATCCATCCATTGCCACCCATTCTCAGCTTCTTACAGACAGAGGCTAGGGATACCATCCCTGCCCATCCAGGCTAATACTCATTGATGGATCTATCCTCCATGAATTTATCTAGTTCTTTTTGAAGCCTGTTATAGTCTTGGCCTTCACAACATCCTCTGGCAAAGAGTTCCATTGGTTCACTGTGCGTTGTGTGAAGAAATACCTCCTTCTATTTGTTTTTAACCTTCTGCCTAATAATTTCATTTGGAGACCCCTAGTTCTTGTGTTACGAGAAGGAGTAAATCGCACTTCCTTATTTACTCTCTCTACAGCAGTTATGATTTTATAGACCTCAATCATAGTCCCCCTTAGTCATCTTTTCCAAGCTGAAAAGTCCCAATCTTATTACTCTCTCCTCATACGGAAGCCACTCCATATCCCAAATTATTTTTGTTGCCCTTTTCTGAACCCTTTCCAATTCTAATGTATCTTTTTTTGAGATGGGGTGGCCACATCTGTACACAGTATGCAAGATGTGGGCATCCCATGGATTTATATAGAGGCAATATGATATTTTCTGTCTTATTATCTATCCCTTTCTTAATGATTCACAACATTCTGTTATATTTTTTGACTGCCACTGAACATTAGGTGGATGTTTTCAGAGAACTATCCACAATGACTCTAAGATCTCGTTCTTGAGTGGTAACAGCTAATTTAGACCCCATTGTTTTATATGTATAACTGGGATTATGTTTTCCAGTGTGCATTACATTGCACTTATCAACGTTGAATTTCATCTGCCATTTTTTTGCACAGTCTCCCAGTTTTGAGAGATTCCTTGGTAGCACTTCGCACTCTGCCTGGACCTTAACTTTTGTATCATGTGCAATTTTTGCCATCTTAGTGTTTACTGTTTTTTTCAGATCATTTATGAATATGTTGAATAGGACTGGTCTCAGTACAGACCCCTGAAGACAGTGCTATTTACCTCTCTCCATTCTGAAAACTGACCATTTATACGTATCTTTTAACCAGTTACCAATGACAGGACCTTCCCTCTTATCCCATGACAGCTTACTTTGCTTAAGAACCTGTGGTGAGGGGCCTTGTCAAAGGCTTTCAGAAAATCTAAATACACTATTATCTATCGGATCCCCCTTGACCACATGCTTCTTGACCCCCTCAAAGAATTCCAGTAGATTGGTGAAGCATGATTTCCCTTCACAAAAACCATGATCACTCTTCCCCAACAAATTATGTTCATCTTTTTGTCTAACAATATTGTTCTTTGCTATAGTTTCAACCAGTTTGCTTGGTACTGAAGTCGGTTTACCGGCCTGTAATTTCTGGATCACCTCT
This sequence comes from Dermatemys mawii, assembly GCA_007922305.1. Taxonomy (NCBI): domain Eukaryota; kingdom Metazoa; phylum Chordata; order Testudines; family Dermatemydidae; genus Dermatemys; species Dermatemys mawii. The sequence goes on along the minus strand of ML677384.1, from coordinate 771,447 downwards.
GGAGCCCTTTTTAAAAATTAACATCACATTAGCTATTCTCCAGTCATTTAGTACAGAAGAGATGATAGGGTATAGACTACAGTTAGTGGTTTTGCAATTTCATATTTGAGTTCCTTCAGAACTCTTGGGTGGGTACCATCTAGTCTTGGTGACTTATTACTGTTTCATTTATCATTTTGTTCCAAAACCTCCTCCAATGACACCTCAATCTCAGACAGTTCCTCAGATTTGTCACCTAAAAGTAATGGCTCAGGTTTGGAATCTCCCCCACATCCTCTAATGTGAAGACCAATGCAAAGAATTCTTTTAGTTTCTCCACAATGGCCTTATCATCCCTGAGTGCTCCGTTAGCATCTTGATTATTCAGTGGCCCCACTAGTTGTTTATCTGGCTTCCTGCTCCTGATGTACTTAAAATGTTTTTTTCTATTACTTTTTGAGTCTTTGGCTAGCTGTTCTTTAAATTCTTTTTTGGCCTTTCTAATTATATTTTTACACTTCATTTGCCAGAGTTTATGCTCCCTTCTATTTTCCTCACTAGGATTTAACTTTCACTTTTTAAAGGATGCCTTTTTGCCTCTCACTGCTTCTTTTACGCTGTTGTTTATCCATGGTGGCACTTTTTTTTGGTTCTCTTATGTCTTAGGAATTGCCTCTTCTCTTGTGCATTTCAGGACCACCCGCTATTTTACTGTAATGATACAGTATGTGTTAATAGCAAGATTCTATGATAGTTCAACAAATTCTAATATAGTAGTAAGACATAAGCTGGGATTTCTCATATGATGATGAAAAAAGAATTTCTGAATCACAACCTTCCCCCAGTGTTCTAGACTTCATTTTCATGTTTGGCCACAACTGTGTCAAAATTTTGGCACAGTTGACAATCTCCACTCAAGAGAAGCTCAGGACAGGAGCAAGAGAGGTGCTGCAGGGCAGACTTCAGGTGTATTAACAGAACTGTGTGGATTTGTCCCTCACTATTATGATTGCTAAAATTCATATATTTTTTTTTAAAAAAACAGAATATTTTAAAATATTTAAACCATTTAGGAAGAAGAACTAATAGGCATGTTGGTCATTACAAATGCAAATACAGACTACAGTGTAAATCTGAACTGCCATGCTAGGCCAAGCTTATTTTATTACATACATTCTGCATTCTAAGTACTAATAAGTTCATAATGTAAACATTAAGCATACAGAGTTAAAATTCAAGGCCACAATATTTTTGATTGTCCCTTTTTTGTGTCTTTGGTTGGCCGAGATCAACTCGTAGTGTATAAATGCATAAGTTATATAATTATTATATAAAAAGGAAAAAAATAACATTGACTTGTATAATTCATTCTGACAAACGCACAGCGTTCGCGACTCAAAAAAGAAAAACTGGCGCCCACCTAACAAAAATAGTTACATGATATCTGATTTTGGCAGTCGGGGGTTGTCTCTTACCTTAAACCGGTAGAAAACAAGCTCCCTTAATAAGGATGAGGTCCTAAATGTTACTTTTAAATATCAGACAATTCCAGTTTTACATTTTTTAGAGAGATGCATCATTCTGATTTCTGAACTCTACTGCTTTTCCCTTTCTCCACTTAAAAAAAAATCAAGTCTATTCCTTCTATAATACTGGGAATGGTATAATACTGATCAAAATATTTATCAAGTCCAAACAAGTAATTCTTTATAGTCCCAACACTACCAAGTTTTCAGTCTCTTCAGTATTTACTGGTAAAGAAGTTTCTTTTGTCCCATTCTCATCTCCGTCCTCCTCTTCCTCCTTTCTACTTCCTGTATCAGATGCAGGCCCTTGAACTACAATCATACTCTTGCCTTTCAGCACATTCTCATTTCCAATATTTGGCTCAGGGTTTCTGTAGTATTGTCAAGCAATCTTAAAGCTTGGGTTGTGTCTTCACAGTTTGAAACAGCTGATACCTTTACAGTGAATGGAATGCCTTTTGAGTTTAACGAAAAACAACGCTGTTGTATTCCAAACCAGCTTCCACGCTCAATGAGTCTTTTTGATATGTTTCCATTTTTTTAAATACAGGTGGGGGTTTTTTTTGGTTTTGGGGTGGTTGGTTTTTTTTGTTTTGTTTTGTTTTTTGTTTTTAATGACTTCATATACTGTATATTAGATCACTGCAGAATGATCCTTATATTGCTGTAGTATAGTCCCCGTTTGCATTAGCAAGATATCAAACTTTACACAGAAGCTTATCAACTTTTTAAGACCACTTTCTTTTGTATGTTGTCTTTATCATTTCATGCTTTTACCTGCAACAGTCTTTTGTTGTTTGGTCCACAGATTCAATGCCTGTATACATTACATTTTAGCATCTTTATACTTCTTGAATACTTTCCCTACTACAAAGAGTCTTTTTGATATTTTTCCCCCAGTCAAACTTTTTCATGTCTCTTTAGGCATTTTTAGTTCATGTTCTCCAAAATAGTTCATCATAATTAATTGGGTCTATATTCTTTGGAGAAGTGTCTCTTATTTTTTTCCTACTTAGTAGTAGGTGCCAAGGTGAGAAGGCATATGGGTGGCCGGAAGCCTAGTATTAGGGTAGATACTTCCAGTTGGTGAATTCCAGTATGTAGTAGGGGCAGCGAAAAAGCTGGAGGAAGTTACAGGTAAAGCAGGAGGGTGGGGAGCTACAAAGTTCATCTTCTGAGGGTGTGCATGGTAGGGGCTCATGTAGGGTAGGTCTGTTGGATACTTATACATGGATGACTCTGGAGGATGAGGCTGGAGGGCCTGAGCTATTCCATGGAAGTCAAACTTGTAAGCATAACGCTTACCATGGACTTTAGTCATAATATTTTTGTCATAGTAGTAACGGAGTGCACGACTGAGTTTGTCATAGTTCATGTTGGGTTTGCTTTTCCTTTCTCCCCAGCGTCGGGCTACTTCATCAGGGTCAGTCATCTTGAACTCTCCATTGGTGCCCTCCCAGGTAATGCAATTGGAATTGGAGCTATCAGACAGCAGTTCCAGCAGAAACTGCCACAGTTGTATCTGTCCACTCCCTATGGTTGAAGGGAAAAAAGTGAAGAACCAATGACTAATAAAATTAAGACATCAACATTTCCCGATTTTCACATATGAAATCCAAGTGCATTTTCACCACAGATACCTAATTAGGAAATGTTGCAACCTCTGTGTCTGTGTCCCAGTCTAACTAATGCCTGTCTCCCTGTCTGTCTGTCTCTCTCTCAAAAACAATCTGCACAGCAGGGGCCATAATTTAAAGTATTGTTTCCACTATTTTGACAGGCAAAATGCCATTATGTGCATATTTAATAATTACTTCATGTCATTTACTTTGGAAAATTGATGGTGAAATAATACAACACAGATATAGGAAACTAATCTCTAAAGTTCAGGGCAAACAGCTTTCACTTGCATAATAATTCCCACAATATCATTTTGCAACTAAATTATCTCCATTATGGAATAAACCTACACAAAATGGAGAAGTTTAGAGAAAGCTGGATCTTTACCAAACCCTATCACCCATTTCCACTAGTTAGGGAAATGTGGAATGGAAACCTATTATATTGCTGTTGCATTGGATCTGACGGCATTGCACAGCATTTGAGAAAACAATTAAAAGGTCTATAAAGTGAGTTCTTGTAATTGTTCTCTGTCAAACAGGAGTGAAAGCAACTGCTTAAGTTACAATTCCAAGCACTGGTATTTCTCCCTTCTTTGGAAATTAAATCTTAAAGAGAAAGAATTTGTATTGTTGTTGACAACTTTGCGGTAGGGCTCTACATAACATTATAAAAATAAAATACAAACCTTTTAAACAGTTGGCAGTAGTATTAGATGGGTCCTGCCACTGATATTCATATAAAAAAGTAGCATTTGATGACAAAGCAGCGCTGATACTCTGTAACAGCATTCAATGCTCTGTAGATTGCAGTTGCAATGTCAGCAGAATTTGCCAAACAGATTTTCGGTGCTAACTTCTAAGTAGTTTATATCTCAGTCCAAAATTTAGATATTTTTTTAAAAAAGCAGATATGTGGTAAATGAGCATTTCTTTAAAAATATATTTATAAGGGTGGACTATCATATCAATCTAAAGTCACATCTGAAATATATTAGCAGTTTATACTTCAGTGCAACTGAAACTTATTCCTTCACATGATATTTATGCAAACTGTTCTTAATGAATTTCTTCTGTTCCATTAACATGATTAAATAAACAAACAAACAAAAGAATCTGTGGTATGAGCAAAGTACGCACTTTTAATACATGAAATATAACTAGAGGATTAGAGTTTGAAAATCAATAAACAGTCCAGCACTGGACAAAACACAAATTTCTGAATAAGCAATCCAACATATGTTTTAATATAAATACTTGTCTTCCAAATGTAATATACAGTCATATGAAAATAAATGGTTTCTGTCAATTTCCTTTTAATGAGAGAGTAATTTCACCATTTTTATAAATACACAAAACTTGTTAAAGTGCAGGAATAATAGTTTATAGAAATTCCATACCCGTGGCTCTCCCCATATGTTAACATGTATCTCTATCCAGGGCATATCACATTAGCTCTTTTCACAATGCCATCGGCACAAGGCTAGCAAAAAGCCAGTTGATCTATATGTGCAATGCTGGGATTTGCAAAGGAGTTTAAGGGAGTTAGATGCCCAATTTCCAGTTAATTGTAATGGGATTTAGACACCTAACTCCATTAGCCCTCTTGAAAACAGCAGTAATTCTCATTTGGTTTTTTATGGAATACAAAAATCTTTATCTTAAAATGCAAACGAAACGATAATTTTGTTTGATGTAACTATACCATACACCTAAATGACAAGGAAAAAGGGCCTTTAGTGTTGAAATACTCCTAATCTAAACAGGTCACAACAATATTCTCAAAAGAATCATTATGATGATTTGATCATTCTTACAGAACAAAATCTTATCAACAACAGGAAAAGGGAGTAGAGAGAAAGAAGCATTCTACCCTTTGGCTGCTAAAGAAGGGGTAACAGTATTTGGCATATGCACTGTTAGTCTACTGGAGCAGATTTTGATCTCAGTTATACTGCTGTAAAACCAGACTGACTACAGTAGAGTCAGATTAACAATTAAATCAGTCTGGTCCAAAGTATATCAATAACAGTTTACCAGGAAGTTCCCTCACCTTCTCCCCCACCCTCTCCTTTTAACATTACAGACCATAGTTCGGATTGTGTTCAATAAGATATTCCTGGACGGAATGCTATATTTAAACAAAATCGTCTGATTTTTCTTTGAACTATCGCCTGCTTTTTCAAGTGGGAGAATGTCTATGAGACCGCTAACCCAGTTGTTTCTTTCCAGAGGGGATTCTGCTTTCCCATTTGCTCCCATTTTACTGCTTGTCAATTCATAAAATTGTTCGTTTAAAAGTCTCTTGTATTTGTCTAGTCTAATACATGGCATCATTTCTGCAAATAAATAAAAGTGGTGTCAAAAAGAAATGCTCACTTCAGTGATTTTATTTGTGATATGAACCACTCAACACCAGTATTTTCATAGCTGAGGCCATCCTGGGCCAGATCCTCAGTGAGGGTAAACTGGATGTCAAGCTTCACCAGCTGAGGATCTGGCCCCATCTACGGAACGTATGAATGAAATAAACTGCTGTTAGTTAATATTTTGAATAGCATTTTTTATGGATTAAATATATTTCTAATAATGAAAACCACAGTTTGACTACGTGGACATGGCCTAGGTCACTAGAGAAATCTGTCACGTTACACACTGGCCAAATATTCACTGCTCGCTCTTTCTTTTTAATCTAATAATGGAACTAATCTTACTTGCCTGGTTCTCTTTGAATGAAATTCAACCCTGTGCAGTGGGCCACTGCAAATCCAGTGCACTACTTAAATCCCACTTACGCCCTCAAAATAAGGCTTAACTACTGCATATGCCCTGCACTGACCCTCTTTGAATTCAGTAAGACTACTCATATGATTACCAATCTTGCAATCCACTAGCTGCCATCAGCATCCACTGATTAATTCCTGTTGACTTCAATGGGAGCTGAGAATGCTCACTGCATTCTGAACTTTGCCTTCAGTCTGAAACAAGTGATAGAGATAAAATGTGAAACTTGAAGAAAAATCATCCCTCAGGCAGCAAAACTCCTTCTCACCTGGATTTGCAAGACGGCTGCTGGTTGGTCCAAGAATCTGATAGGGATCTACAAAAATATGGACAAAAGCAATGAATTGAAAGATTATAATTATATAAAATCATTCTTGAAATTCTGATCTTATTACAAAAGGGGCAAGAAACACTACTTCCTATTGCAATATTCTGCATTTGTTTGCCAACAAAAAGACTATTAAAAACAAAGTGAAATTACCACCCAGTTGTTTTAAAATGATATTTAATTTACTTCAGAAAATGTTATTCTTGTGTTCCGAGTTCATTATAATGAAAAGTGTTTTTAGAATAAGTTCAACATGGCAAAACAAAGGACCGGATTTTCAAAACACGGCCTGAATTAAGTGCAAATAAATATGCATGCACACCTTTTTTTACATGTAACTGTCACAGATACATACAAAAATCCTCAGTCTACCCTAAGGACCTGCAAACTGTGTGGTATCATATCAGATCGCCCTGCCCACATCCAGTGGTTAAAATACATGGAAATAGGAAGGGTCCAGACAAGGAGAAGAGCTGTTGAGGGAGTGCTGCTTGAGAGCGAGTGCCCGTCTAGATTTAGCGGAAAAGGAGGAGTGGCCTCTTCCCATCCTTCCTTACTTTACATCAGAGATACTCAGACTTTGTGAGCTGCCAGTGGCTCTTTAATGTGTCTCCTGCAGCTCTCTGCAACACATGATATTAAAACGCTGTGCGGTTTAATCATTAACAAATCAGGATGCTTTTACTGTGTTATTAGCCACTTGTAGTTCATAAGATAATAATACTTGGTCAGTCATTTTGCTGTGAGAATAATATATGTGATGCTGTCTAGCAATTGCCTGCTCAGATCAGAGCCATAGACCAATTCATTTTTGTGTGAATCTCGAAGAAATGTTATGTGGGCTAATAGGCATAGGCCAATTCACTTGTTAGAACAGAACAAATGGAGTTGTTATCACTTACATTTACATAGAATATGCTACGGAAATTACATTAGCTCTAAATTAATGAAAACCAGTGAAATGCTAATATTATTGTCTTCACTTATCTATAACCAGTTCTTGGCTATTATATAACATATATCTTATGTATAGACTATAATTAGATAACCTGAGATTTAAGTGTGTGTTAATGTTAAAATGTTTGATGTGAACTTCATGAAAACTAATGAAAGAATGTTATTTTCTGTTGCTCCTCAAAGAAACATTGCATATGTTAATGAAGGACTGAATGGATGTAAATGAAGAAGCTTGTTCACTTCAAAGCCAGGGCCATTAAGTAACAATGGGAATTCACAGACTGTCTGCTTCATTTATTTTTCCTCTAAGGAAGGACCCACATGGGTAAAGACACCTGTCAGATTGTCTTCTGGGTGAAGGATCTATAAATGCTGGTTTAAGGGAATGAGCCTGCATCTCTGAACTGTTTTGGATTCTAACAGGGTGGAATACTGAACAAGTGGACAGAGATGCCCAGAATTATACTGGGCAACCCTGAGGAACTTTTGGAAATCTAGCAAATTGCTACAACTCTTTTAACATTTTAGACTTACAAGCTTTGACTCACTGGTTAATTAATTTGATCTGCTTTAACCTCTCAGTTACTCTCTTTTCTTTTCTTAGCTAATAAACCTTTAGCTGGTTTACTAGAGAAATTGGCTTCAGAGTTGTCTTTAGTGAGATCCAGACTGCCAATTTAACCGGGCCCTTTGGGATTGGGAGTAATCTAATGTGATGTGGTATTTGGCATACTGACCAATATCATAAAGTCTAGTTTGTTTGGGTGGCAAGATGCACTGGAGAGCCTAAGAGAACTGTTTGTGATTCTATGGTAAGACTAATACAGTTATACAGGAATGCACATTTGTTATTGTCTTGGTGAAATCTATTATGGAATAGACCACCAGTTTGGGGTGTCTGCCCTGTTTTCTGACAGTCTGACTTGAGATTGGCACTCTGAGATCTGAGCCACTTCAGACAGTGTGACAATATTTACACTAGTTTAAACTTGCTAGTGACCCGTGTCCCATAGTACATATAACAAAGTGACAGATCCTGCCCTAATGGGTTGTGGCCTCTATTTCTGAGTGACCCAGTTTGTTTCATATCACCCATTTTTGTGCACTGTTTTTGCATAAACAAATAGCAGAATTTACAAATGCAAAGCAAAACCTTTAATGTACAAAAGAAAGCACCTACTAAGTGCTTTGCAAGTGCACAACTGAATGCATGCAGTGGAGCTTGGGTTGAATGGCCTACAAAAATTTGATCCATCAAGGAATATGCTACATAAGACCCATGGCTGGGATTTTCAAAGAAGCCACAGGGAATAAGGCACCCAACTCCCATAGCATTTCAATGGCTCTTGCATGGAATTCCTTTAGGCTTCTTTGAAAATCCCACCTCAAATTAAGAAACAAACGGAAAAGGGATTCTTTCCACAAATATCAAAGCCAAAACTAGAGGGCAGTAGAAGAGCTTCAAGTGCTTCTCAAGGCCCTGAGTTCTCTGACCACTTGACAGCTGCTCTCAGTTGGCTGCCAGTTTTACAGCCAAGAGCATACTCAGATTGCGTTCTTTATAAATGTAAAATACTAATCACAGAGCAATTAAATGTTCTCAAAAAGTTTACATAAATTACCAATATATTTCTTGAAAGGCTTTGGAGGCTCAATTATATTAAACTGAGAAATGCTATTTTGACAAACAGCAATAATAATACTTCTCAAACCACATACATATAAACAATTCAAGCTAATGGAATGCAGTCCTGCACATATTCTTATTTAGCTATAAAAAAATCCAGAATAATGAAAAGTCCATTTCAAAAACACAGAATTGGTGTCCATCTGAATCCAGATTATTCTGCAGGTGCACTTCATCTCTCATTTCACCATTAGTAAAAGCCATTACTGACTTAGAATTTGTGATGTACTTTCTCATTCAAGGGACAAATCTAACTTAATACTATGGGTTTCTGTCCCATATAACAAATTAATTGCTCGGCAGCACAAAACGCTTCCACCTTTCAAGATTACTTGAACATAATCTAATACTTTCTCCTGATGACTACCCAACAGAGTGGAAATCCTTCCAGCTTTCAGCCCTGTATTTCAGTAGTCCAGGATTTCAAACTCTAGTAGGATTCTGTGAGGAAGTCCAGTTCTATCTACATTTCTCTTAGATACTGAAATTTTCACTTCTGTACATTTTTCTGATGCCAATACTCCAATCAGCCATTATGAACAGAATCCTCTGAATTATTTAGATTCCACATTGTTGTACTTGAACTGAATATGCATGCTTTGCTTAATAGCTCCTTGATTCCCTTAAAGGCAACAAGACTTTTATAAGAATTATTAAAAGCAAGTCACAATGAGCTGTGACAGCATGTTGACAACATAGAGGTCCACCACATCCAGCTTTCAAGAAAATTGTTAATTTGTATTCTTGAGTCTTTGATTTGTAGATCATTGGGGTCTCAGTCTGAGTTAACTGTACACACAAGACACGAATACACAATTCAGCCACCATGCAGGACGCTACAATGAGCCCAGCCACTATGTGGGGGGTCTCTGCTAATTGCTTGCATCTGCTCTCACAGTTGGGTATTTGTTGGCAGACTACAGTGCACTTAAGATCACATTTAATATACTCCATTTAACCCAGATCCAACTTAATAAAGTTACACACACCTAACTGAGGTCGCTGGTCTTCTGTTTTGGGCACTGTTGATGATGATGGTTGGGTAACTGAAAATAGAAAAATTGATACATTTATCTATTTTTTCTAGTTTAAAAATCAATCACCAAAACTGCCTTACATTGAGTGGGCCAAAGTCATCACTGGCATATGTAGAGACAACTCACTGGACTTCAACAGCTCAGCACTTGGTGACGTCAACTATGAGATTTGCCCTGATATGGTCAACTGATCTGACCTGATCATGCTCCCATTAAAATAAATACAGGCATGCCTGTGACTTCAATAGGAGCAGGTTTGGGCTCTACTGGAAGTACATAGTTGTTACTGATAATTACATCTTGCATAATATTCAAATGTTTATTGGACTTGTCTGCTAAGAAAGTATCAAATATGACAAATTCTAAAGCAGAAAGTGTTCAGCTTAAGGCAAGTTCTGACACTGTTTGACCTTTTCCAACACTACATATATCTGTTAGCTCCTGTCAGAGATACTGATATAGGATGGAAAAGAAACAATGAATTTCTCCTAAAAAATGTACACGTAAAATTACTTTTCGGAGGGAGCATATACTGTATAACTTGCAAAGAAAGGGCTCTGTTCTTCATTATATGTGACTAACCCATGCAGGGGAGAGGAAAATCTATGATTTCAAATGATTTACAGATAGTATTTCTTCTGAATTCTTCCATTGTGGTAGAGGAGAGGTGTATGTGTGGTTTCCCCCTCTCGCAGTAGAAGGATCTAGTGTCTTAAACCCTTTTTCCTTGTGGATCTCATGGCATCCACTGGTGATAAGGGGCTTGCATTATGTTCCCCTGCAGATTGGGGTGCGGAGAATCCAGAGGAGTCTAGCTGTGGCCTGCTTCCTCCAGTTTTGTGGCGCTAGAATCCCAGATAGTCCCCATGAAGGAGCTTTCTTGGAGTGGGAAGGGAAGGGGATTATACCACAGAGGCAAAGTTCCCCTTAGACTCCTCTCTACATGCAGTCACAGAAGAGAAAATGGGACCCAAAACTTTAAAGAACAAACTTTAGAAGGAATACTCAAATCACTTTTAAAACATTTCAAACACTCATTAAGTATTAATCTATATTTTCTGCAGAGTCTACAGTGCTTCTACTCTATATCTCTGTTTATCGGTAGAGCTAAGGATTTTACATTGATCCAAACTCGTCACTTTTTCTTTCCTAAGTGAACAATATCAAAAATAGGCCTATTGTAGGTGGATTATCAAATTTGTGTGCCTAAGTTTAAAACACCCAAATTCTTGTTTAAATTCTCAGACCAGCCCTTTGGTACCCAAGTACCAGTTTCAGGCACCCAAATAATAGTTTGAATACCCAAATGCAGAATTCTGTGGCATAACATAGGTGCTCAAGCTTGAATTCCATTTCCAGAGGAGATACATCTGACATGAATTGGGCCCCCATGCTAGAAAGTAAGCAGGTGCTTAACCTTTTGACTGAGGAGCAGGGTGACTATGACTTGTCCATGCTGACCTTCTGGCTTGTTCATATGATAAATCTGTAGAGAAAAATAAATTATCTCAAGTATATATGGCATAAAGTGTGAGACATTCCTAATGGCTAAATCACTGGACATGGGAGGGTTACTGAAATGAGAGAGAGCACCATTGCCAAGCCTCTGGTCCTTTTAAATATCTCTCACCCTGACAGCTGCACCTGGCCTCCCTAACTACCTGCCTCTTTCCTTTCTCCTCTGCAGGCTACTCAACACACCACTGCAAAAAAATCTTCACCCTCCCCTACTGCTCTGCCTTCTTGTCTCCTTCCATCTCACATTCAAATTTATTGTTCTCACCTTCAAGGGTCTCCACAACTCTGCTCTTGCCTTTAATCTCTGACCCTCCCCTCCTCTATCTCCCCCACACACACACTTCCACTGGGAGGAGGTGCTGAGCAGGCCCTTTGATAACTCACACTAGAGCCTGGCTGACCAGGGTGGGTCCAAGGATCCATGGAAGCAGGAGTAAATGTTAGTCACTTGAGTGAGATCTCTCATCGCTGTGTATCAGATGAACATCTCTTCTACCATTCATTGTTTTAAGAAAATGGACTTTGGCCTTTTTACTGCCTTGTTAGTCTGCTGCTGTCACTCCTCAAGATGAGGCTTGGTAGCTGCTGCTTGCAATGTGGAAGGAAGAGCTACATATGGTCACATCCAGCGGGGATATTAGTGGTCCGGGACAGTATAGTATCGGTTTTGTTATTATGATGTTCCACTAAGTAACTCCTAAGACTTTTGATTAATATAAAAGAAAATGAAGTTTATGTTATGTAACTTTTTAATATATTATTTATTCTTATTAATCACAGAGCATTTGGAAGGATTTGCTCTGTAACTGAGGAAATGGCTAGTCCTGATAGCCTTTGAACCCAGTAGGGCTGTGCTAAATGTCCTGTACCTCTGCGATACCTATATCTCTGCCCTTGTCTCCTACTTCTCCATTTGCATGTGTCCTTTACTCTGTTAACTCTGCTGCTTTCATTTGCCTTTTGTTCTCCCACCTATGGCCCCTTCTTTTATTCTTATGCTTGATACAGCCTCTCTCACTCTCTTTTTTCAGAACCATTCACAAATCCCACCTCTTTTTGGCTAACAGTTAGCCTATTAGCATTCCCCATTGCCATTCCCATAAAAACAATTTCAAATAGTTGCTAAAAGAAGCTGAAAAACCCTACAAGTTAGCATGACAATGACGGCTCAGATGTCTGTAACCTCCAGAGTGCAGTGCCACTCAACCACTTCAGGGGTGGGAAGCAATGCGCGAGCAGTGATTGGGACAGCCCCAGTTGAACAGGGGTGGAGAACACACATTGAGGGGACACAGGAGTGTCCAGCCACTAACTGGCTAGCTTGGGATAAAGAGCATGGTCCCTCATCCTTCGCTTTCATTAATTTCAACCTTACGGCAGGTCAACACTGCCTTAGGGCACCTTAGGTAGCGATCGATCTTTCGGGGGTCGATTTATTGCCTCTGAAAGTCTAGACGCAATAAATCGATCTCCGAGCACTCTCCCGTCAACTCTGGTACTCCACTGCTGTGAGAGGAGCAGGCGGAGTCGATGGGGGAGTGGCAGCAGTCAACTCAGCACCATGAAGATGCTGCGGTAAGTTGATCTAAGTACATCGACTTCAGCTACACTATTCCCATAGCTGAGCTGCGTATTTTAGGTCGATCCCCCACAACCCACTATAGATCAGGGCTTAGTCTGGGCCATGTGGAGCCTCTTTTTTGCTCTTCTCCAGTAGCTATAATATATACAATATACTAACTTTGGGCTTGCTTTGAGATCTCAAGAAAGGGAATAAAATTCACCTATTGACAAATCAGTGTCATATTAAGGCAGGAGCACAGACTTCTTTGGATGGATAGCAGATTCTTAAGAGTGCCTTAGCTTTCTTTTAGACAGGTTGTTTGACAGTCTTTAAAAATGAAATCAGGTAGGAAGTCGTGAACGAGTTGAGAAGGCAGTTTGACTCTGAGTGCGGTTTTTGTGTATCTGCCCATTTTCAGACACTGCTAGAGAGAGAATGGAATGGAAACAAAGTGTAATGTATAATTCACAACCAAATTGCCTTTAATTTATTTAGTCTGTTTGGCTTGAGTGTATAACTGGCATTGCCATCACTGTGGTCTGATGGAATCTTACACTCTCAAAATTTCGGTTTTGCTGAGATACACACTTTTTGTTCTGTATTATATTTTAAGTAACTGTGCCTTTTTATCCCTTATTTTTCTCATTTTATACCACATTCTTCTCTTGTGGAAACATGGAGAATTGGACAAAATAGTGCTAACTGTATAGGTATTTATCCCTGATCTGAGTAACTGTATCGGTACTATTATAATTATTGATTATAGTATAGTTGCACCCAGAAGCCCCAGTCAAATTGGGATTCAGTTGTGCTCAGTACCATTAAAGCATATTTTAGCCAGAGATAGTCTTCTCCCTGGAGAACTTACCATCCAAAAGGAAAATGAAGACAGATTCAGGGTCAAATTGTGTGCTGTGGTCTACTGTACACAGCAGAAACGGGGGAGGGGGGTGCTGACAAGGAGCTGATCCTGATCCTCTCCCCAGCTCCGGATGAAGATTAGAACAGCCTGGGGGATACTCTAGACAAGTGCTAGGTGGCTATAGTCCACAAGGAATCGTAAGCCAGCTGAGGACTGTCAGAGTGCCATCAAGTTCATCCACTCCCCTTTGCTTGCTGCTGTCTGCCCTGTCATACCTCTTTCCTCCAGCTATAAGCCCTGTGCACCAGGAAGCATCGTGGGAGGTGCACAAGCTGGCTATGTTGCACATGCTGGGAACCTTTCCATGCTAATCGTATTCCCAAGTAGGGGTTTGTGACCAGTGAGTGCAACATCTTGAGCTGGGCCAAAAATCTAGCCCAAAGGTAGAGGGGATAGGACACAGTATACAAGCAAAGGGGGGAAAGGGTGACGTCAGGTACACATGTTGGCAGTTCCATTTTTTCCTACCCCTTCACTCTCCCACAAAGGCAGAAAAGAGGAAAAACATGATACTAATGAGATATGTGCCTGTCACCAATCAGTGTGCACTCCTTCCCATTCTTTGTTTGCTTTTTTGAGGGGGCTGCGGGGTGGGGGCTCAGATTGTAAACTCTTGTGTAACTGTATATTAAGGGCAGTTGCATGGTACTTTTGTATATCTGCATATTAGTGCTAGTTGTTAGGATTTTATTTTTAAAATACCACATACCTGAAATTCATTAAGTAGTATAAATTTAGTGCTGTGAGAAAACTCTTGAGTCAAGAGGCAAAACACATCCTCGCACAGTTGTGTGACTACGCCCTCTTTTAAAGGAAAGATCCAGTTGTCAGCCCTACTTGAAACAGCACCAAAATTAAGACTTCATTCTTAGTTCAAGATCTGGGAGTTTATTTGGACAATGATTCGTATTTTGTTAAACATATTGCTATCATAGATAAGCAGGTCTGTTTTTACTCATGAGAAATTGGTACAATATGTCCTTATCTAGAACAGATCTTGTAATTCACTCTCATCTGATGATACATTTAGGTAATCTCATATTAGTCCTTGCTGAGCTACTACAGTGTATCACTTTTAACTTGCAAAAAATTCCTGGTATTCTATTGTCAGAACAGCTGAAGAAATATGACTTTGCCTTTCTAATTCTTCAGGAATCTCACTCACTTCCTATACTCCATTATATTCATTTAACAATGGTAACTGTTTAATTTTGATTCACTCTCTGGAATTGCTTCCCAATGTTTGGCTGATGCATTCTAGTTGAGATTTGGATCTTGTCTGAAAACTAGAGTTATCAGGGATTTTCTGCTGAAAGAAAACTAAGAAAACATCTGTACCCAGGCACCCCTGTACCCAGATTTTACTTAATTGTTTTGATTTTCTGTTGGGAAAATCAAAATGAACTCTTACATTTTAAGTCAGCTGGACCCAAACTGAAATATTTTGATTGGTTGAACTGACCCAAAACATTTCATTTTGAATCAGTTCAACATTATACTGCATCTCCCTTTGGTGTTGCATAGCCTTATGGGAACTATAGTTCTCTCCTCTGGGCTGGGCTCCCTGCTAGACTACATCTCCCATGAAGCAATGTGGTTTCCCTTCTGACTAAGCCCTGTGGTGTATCATGGGAGTGGGGGAGAGGGTCACATGGCACATAAAATTTTATTGTATATTGTATAACTCTTGTACATGTTGCTTCAGGGATCGTATCAATGTATTTGATCATGTTTTAAACATACCTTTACCAAAATTCTTGATTCACAGAATAAACAACAAATAATAAAAGTACAGATAGAAAGGAAATACATATATAAGAAATGTAATTTTATGTAAGGAAAACATACTTGATTCTTCTGTATTCAAAAAAAATGATGAATGAACCATCCAGAGGAGTATGCATTAAAGAGAGGTACATAGAAATTGCCATACTGGAAAAGTCCTGTGTTCCATCTAGTCTGCTATCCTGTTTCCAACTATTCAGAGGAAGATTGAAGACTCCACACAGTAGGCAGATGTGGGCTAATCTTCCCCCCAATGTAGTCTTCTCCTACCCTTATTAGTTAAAGATTAGTGAGAGCTCTGAAGGATCAAGTTTCATATCTGATATAAATTTGTGTTGGTAATTACTATTCCAACTGAATATTCTTGTTATCCATATAAATGTCCAATCTCTCATTGAATCTTGCTAAGCTTTGTGCTTGAACAACGTCCCATGACAATGAGGTCCAAAGTCTACTTATGTGTTGTGTGAAAAAGCATTTTCCTTTATCAGTTTTGAATTTGCTTCCTCTCAATTTCATTGAATGTCTTCTCATTCTTGTATTGAGACTCATGGAAAATAGAAGTTCCCAGTCTACCTTTTCTAAACCTCTCGTTATTTTGTAATAATTTTATCATGTACCTCTCACTGGTCATCTCCTATCTAAGGTAAAAAAAAAAATCCCTGATTTACCAATTGATCACCAGAGGAGAGCTTTTCCAGGGTTTTAACCATTCTCATCACTTCTCTCTGAATGCCCTCAAATTCTGCAAATATAATTCTGGAGATGGGGTGATGAGTACTGAACACAGCATTCCAAATGAGGCTGCACTGTTGATTTATACAGTGGCACAATAATATTTTCCATATCATTCTCCACCCTGTTCCTTATGCAGCTTAACATTTTGTTAGTTTTTTTGACAGCAGTTATACACTGAGCAGAGATCTCTGTTGAGCAGTCCATAGATATGCCCACGTCCCTTTTCCTAAATTAAGGAAGTTAATTTAGAACTCAGTAAGGCATAGGAATATTCAAATGTTTCCCTCCAAATATTCAAATGTTTCCTTCCTTCACATATTATTTGCATTATATTGCATTTATTAACATTCACTTTCATCAGCCATTGTATTGCCAATTCACTTAGCTTGGTTAATTCCCACTGACATTCCTCACAGTTCTTTCTGGATTTAACTAATATAAAAAATTTTGTGCAATTTGCAAATTTTGCTTCTTCATTTTTGTCACAGATTTTGTCACCATCCTTTTCCAGATAATTAAAAATCAGTTATCCTAACTGAACTGTGAGGCATCTATTGTTAACCTTTTGTCACGATGAGAGTTGATCATTTGTTCCTATTTTTAGTATTCTGTCTTAGCCAGATTTTGATCCATTACAATATTTTTCCACTCATCCCATTACTACTCAATTTCTTTAATAACCTCTTGTGAGGGGCTTTGTCAAAGTCCTTTTGAAAGTCTAAATAAATTATGTCAACTTGTACTTCTATATCTAATACTTTATTGATATGTTCAAAGAAGTCTAACAGAACAGCGAGGCATGATTTTCCTTGCAGAAATTGTGCCCGTTAGACCCTATTACATTATATTATGCTGGTTAGACTCTATTATATTCTAAGAAAAACCTAGAAGTTCATAATATAATAGGTTCTAACGGGCATAATTTCTGCAAGAAAAATCATGCCTCACTGTTCTATTAGACTTATTTGAACATATCAATAAAGTATTAGATATAGAGGAACCGGTTCAAATTGTTAACTATCATTTCAACCAGTACAAGATTTAGTGGTGATTAATTTCCTGGAATACTATCTAGAGCATTTTTAAAATATACATACACCATTTGCTATCCTGCAATCCTCTGGTGCACTAGCTGTTTTAGTGAGAGATTGAGTATCTTTACTAGCCAGTCAGTTCCTTCAACTTTAAGTCCCTTCATTACTTCTGGATATATACCACCTGGACCTGGTGATTTACTGCTTTTTAATCACTTTCTTCTGATGCCTCAATCCCTGCTAGCACCTCCTCTTTATTATTGAAAAAACAAAGGTCCAGGCTAGGTATCTTCCCAACATCCTCAGCGGTGAAGAAATCTTGTAGCTTCTCAGCATTGTTCTTTTCTTCCTTCATTGTTCCCTTTACCCCAGGTGATCTAGCAGACACACATCTTCTGTCATTGGCTTCCCATTTCTGATATATTTAAAGAATCTCTTGTTTGTTTTTATATGTTTATACCCTTGTATCTAGTTATTTTGTCTCAAAAATAAACAGAGAGAAGAAACAAATAATAATACTAATACCACACTCTTACATAGCATTTACTCCAGTAGATCTCAAAGCTCTTTGAGGTCAAGGAGGTTAGTATCATTATCCCCATTTTACAGATGGGAAAACTGGACACAGACAGGTGAAGTGACTTGCTCAAGATCACACAGCAGGCTAATGGAATGTGCTGGGAATAGAACCTAAGTCTCCTGAGTCCCAGCTCACTGCACTATCCACTAGGTCACACTGCCTCAAAAAAGGATGACTATGTTAAAAACAGACTCATTAAGCTGCTCTTCCCTCCCACTTCATCCCCCACAGGGGACCACATATTCCTATAGATATATATTACTCAAAATTTATATACTGTGCTATTTCATAGAAGACATCTGAAAGAGAGAGGGGTAGTGAGAGTGAGCAAGATCACATCACATAAAAAGATCATCTGTCATACCTGGCCTAGTTGTAATTCTTTGTGTTGCTTCTGGATAAACTGAAGTATTTGGGAAAATAAAAGCTGCACCTCCTGCAGGAAAAAGGAGGAGACAAAACACATAAGGACTGTTTTTTCCACAGTCAGTGCTGTCACTGGTAACAGTATTTCAACGGGTCAATGTATTTGATGAAGCATATGAATAAATATTTTGTCACCCAGGAGTGAGGTTTATAGGGCCCAATTCTAGTCTCCTTTACATCAGTGTAAATCCATTCAAATTAGTGGAGAAACCCCAGTGTAAATCAAGGTAAATAAGAAGAGAATTAAGTCAATATTTTTAAATTTAGAAAAACTGGCCCCAGATTTCAGCAGGTTTCATAGCTGTTGTGAAGTGCAATTTATTTTATCTTATCGTTTTTAGTGTGTATATTTCCCTAACTTGTGGATATTTTCAGCCGATAACCTAGGACCTGATCCAAAGCCCATGGAAGTCAGTAAGAGTCTTTTCATTTATTTCCATGGGCTTGGAATCAGTCTCTGAGAGAATTAATTCTTGGTGTATAGTGAAACATTGTAAAAATAACCAGTTTGACGCAGAAAACAATGTCTAACTATTTCAGGAATTTAAATAGCTCTAACCATGTTAACAGATTTATAGTTATCATGGTCGGAAATCTGAAAGAAATCTAAGGGGATTATATGACTTTTAAAAGAAGTTGGACACTAATCCCCTCAGGCTCCTTTGAAGTTCCTAACCCAGATTTTTTATACAAACTGAACCAAACCAAACAAATATTATTCTTTTTCTTACATACTGTATGATATTGCTTACATAAATGCTGTATATGTAGCTGCAGTGTATCAATAATCCCAGTGAAGTAAATGCAGATTATTTTGCTTTGGGCAGAGAAACTAAGAAATCTCAACACCATTGCAATTACACAGAAAAAGGTAACAGAGATTCACTGAGAAACTACTGGATAACTGTGCAGGGAAGTTCACTGCTAAATTAGGATTGTGACTGACAGAGATGGAAAAGACCCTCAAATCCGTCTATTTTTAAAATGAAATTTAAGGGCTGTTCCAAAGTCCATTGAAATGAATGGAGAGGTGCCCACTGACTTGAATGGACTTTAGATCAAACCTAGCGGCCCTAGATAGAGGATATATTGGATATGAAACATTTGATCTTAGCAAAGAGCTTTTAATGTTTGAGTAACTCTTCTGTAATTTTGCAGGGAAATAGTGCTAATTATTACAGTGAAAGAGAAAAATTGCAGAATATTTCACATTCTTTTTTTATATCAGCTTTTCCATTTCTTAAATAGTTGTTATTTCTGGTCACTGTAGGTAACTAATACCCTCAGGCATGATAACGTGATATTCAAAACTTGTATTTAATCAAATTATAATATATAGCATTCCATGTCACCCTCTGTTATGCAACTGCCAGAACAAAACAAAACTTCCATTGATTTTTTCCCATAAATATTTTGAGTGAAAACTTGTAACATCACAGAATTTTGTGGAATAAATATACTTTTAAGGAGTGTTTCATATTCATTTCCTACTTGTCCAGAGTTGTCCATAGGAGGGTGAGTAGTAACTTTTTAATTTTTTTAAAAAATAAGATCAAACTTTGCTGCAACTTGATGAGAAGCCCCATATTATAGATAATGCATGTGATGGAGGATTATGTGTGTGTTTATAAAGCATTGTACAGAAAGAAGAATCAGCACTTAGTAAGACTTCAGCACAGAATAAGACTCAGGGAAGCGGCATGAAAACCTGGGGACAGGAAGCAGTCCATAAAAAACATTCTCTCCCCACTCCCCAACTTTAAAAAGGCCCAAGCATAGTAGTAATAGGGGATAATGGCCTAGCATGGTAAAAAGGGATTTTTGCTTTAAAAAAATCCCAAACATCTTTTACATTTTGTGAGGTTATAAAACCCTCTTTAATTTAGCAAGTTTCATTTTATTGTTGGTACAGTCTAAATTAAAAAATTAAAACTGGAAATACTCCATCAGCAAAACAGTCAGTATTGTTTTCTAAAATGGGGAAAAGTAAAATCCCTGCTTCTCCAGCTCTTTTTGTGATAAAATAGTATTTAAATGTGTGATACAGTATACTGCATAGGCCCATGATACAGTATACTGTATGGCAGAAGTGAACCAGACTTAGGCACCAATACTGCAAGCTGATCTGAGCGGGTGGACTCCTGAACCAGTACAGTGCTCCATTGACTTTAGTGGGGCTCCATGCAGGCAAATGGATCTACCTGTGTGGACCTGATAGGATAGGATAAGAGCCTTAGAAACTAAGTGCAGTTTGTTTCATGTGGATGGACCCTTTCTCCTGCCTGGGTATAAGAATTTGCACACAGGAGTCCAATTTCAGAATCTGGCTCTAAATGATCTCGCCTCTGTTCAGTGTGTGTGTGGAAAACTCCCATAACTGCTAATATGAGTCTTACACAAATATCAGGGGAGAATACACAGTCTCCCTGGTGATTTACCATTTCCATATTTTAGCATGCAACTCAAACAGGAATCCTGTCCTTTTAGAAGATGACCTATAGGAATGGGAGCGGTGCCAGCATTACCTGTGTTTCTAGCATGCATTAACCGTGGAGAGTTTTGTAAGGCCTTATCAACATCATCTGAAGTCAAATGTGGAAGAGGAGCTACAAAACAAAACAAAAAGCAAAACCAAAATGAAAAAAAATTGAGAATTATCTTCTAAAAACATTTTTCCCCCGATAGGATTGTTTTAAAGCAAGTCTACTAACAATCAGTTTAGTTTTTCTAGTTGTGGGGGAGGTGTGTGTGTTAAAGCTTAAACTATGGTATTCATTTAAATAATATTATTAATATATAATATTTCAATCTGATTGTCGATGTGTGTGTAAAAGACTGCACCACACTGGTGTTGCAATGTTTGTTTATTTTTAAAACCATATTCGCTAATTTTAATGTTTTATATTATGCAAAGACTATAGCCTTCAAATCGCTAATTCACTGTTCCCTTCTTCCACCTTAGAATGTTAGCCATGAACTACAAATCCTTTGGTTTCAGATTTAGGAGATTCTGTTCTCTTCTCCATGAATGTATACAACTCCTATTAATTTCAATGAGAGCTACATGCACCTATGCAGAGTAGAGCAGACCATATATGTTCATAAAATCATGCCTGGAATTTTCTTTATAAATCAAAGATTTTACTCTCATTTAGGGTTCTCATACATAAAATGGAAAGAAGAGTACGTGACCAGAAAAAACATCACCACCAAAAGTCCCTTTGATTTTCTCCTTACAGCATTGTGGATGAATGGACTGGGTTTCAAATTAATTTTTGCCTAATATGGACATTTGGAGACATTCTTAAAATAATTTCTGAAAGTAGACACAATGAGCCTGATCTAAGGCCCACTTCAGTCAATGTAAGTCTTTCCATCAACTTGAATAAGCTTTGATCAGGCCCTACATAATATTCTCAGAAGCAGTAACATTCGAGGTAGGGAGATTTGAAATCCCAAACTGAAAAGGCACTACAACTGGAAATGCTGTTGATAGATTTGTTCTAACCATCATAAAGAACGGAAATTGTCTTACTCTCTCTGAGGTAATGTAGGTGTGAGAGGAGGATATCTGCATTATAGCTTGGAGTGAGTCTCTGGAAGTCGTCTTTGGTCATTTTACATAGTTCCTTCCCATCAATGTTCTGGAACAACAAGATGTCAACGTCTGGAAGACCATATTCCTTCACGGCCCATTCCAACCACTGACGTACATGGTCGGTACTCCATAATGTAGGATCTGAATGGTTTCACAAAGCATAAAATTAGAATAAATAGAACCATAGAAGATTAGGGTTGGAAGAGACCTTAGGAGGTCATCTAGTCCAATCCCCTCCTCAAAGCGGGACCAATCCCCAGCTAAATCATCCCAGCCAGGGCTGTCAAGCCAGGCCTTAAAAACCTTTAAGGATGGAGATTCCACCACCTCTCTAGATAACCCATTCCAGTGCTTCACCACCCAACTAGTGAAATAGTATTTCTTAATATTTAACCTAGACCTCCCCCACTGCAACTTGAGACCATTGTTCCTTGTTCTGTCACCTGTCACCACTAAGAACAGCTGAGCTCCATCCTCTTTGGAACGCCCCTTCAGGTAGTTGAAGGCTGCTATCAAATCCCCCCATCACTCTTCTCTACTGCAGACTAAATAAGCCCAGTTCCCTCAGCCTCTACTCGTAAGTCACTGATTGCTCAACCCTTACTTGAATGATCTAGTTCAAATGATCTAGAGCCTGAGCTTTTTCCAAAATATATCAATTTTCAGCATTTATAAGCTATTGTGACATGCAGGATAAGAGTGCTCTTGAAATCATCTTTTTTTTTCATGACAAAGATCTGAATAATGTCTTCCCGAATATTTTAACTGTGTTGAGACTTTATTTGAATATACCCGTTGCCAGCTGTGAAGTAAAGTAATTGTTCTCTAAGCTTTTGTCTGAATAAAAAGTTGTCTTTGGTCAGCTACAGTAGAAACAAAGCTTAATGCTCTTGCAATCATGTCAGCTGAATGGGATTTACTGTCATTTACTGTTATTTGAGGATTCAAAACTGAATTTGAATCACATAAAGCTCACAAAATGCCAGTTTAAACCTACAACATTTCATTTGACTCAAAGTTTTATATTTTTATGTTTATCCAGGCAATATGTAACCTGTTCATTGTCTTCAATATTCTTTTCATGTTTAGTCAGTAATATACATGACTTGTTGATTACCATAAGCTGGGTATGCTTTTGTTTTCATTAATATAGGGTTCACGAAAAGGGGGCTATGGAAAAACATTAGCCCTAAGCCTGCAATCTCATTAATCCGGCCCTATCCTAGAATGCTGTGATGTACTGCTCTATGCTGCTGACCAGATCCTGTCTTGCACTAGTTTTTGTTAATTATATCAGATACTGACAAAACTGGCTGTGGGGAAAAAAATGAACAGGTCCAAATCTTTGCCCATTCTTCTCCTGCCCACCCTCTTCCCTCCTCCCTCGCTGCTCCTCTTTTTAAGGAGTGGAGCAAAATTTGTGGAGAAAAGTTTTTTCACCAAAAACTGCAGATTCATGTTGATCGAAACATTTTGCAATTTTGTGTTGAATTCACCAAATTGTTTCAGTTGAAAAAAACCCTCAAAAAATAAAATCTCCCAAAAAGTCAATATATTGAAACAACTGACTTTTTGATTTGAGAAACTTTTCATTTTGAATGTTACTTCAATTAGATCTATATAATTTTAAAAAGTTTTAAAAAATCAAGATAAAGAAAAAACGTTGCTTCGGAAAGAACAAAATATTTAGTATGAACCCCAGAATTAAATTCTTTTGACTTTTTTGATTCCCCACAACATTTTCTAAAACTTTTGGTTTGGGTTGACATGAAAAGTTTTTTTCCTCTAAATTTTCAGTTCATCCACTGAACAAAAAAATTAGTTAATCATATAGTTCTAATCCCTAACTCCAATTTCTCTCTGAATTCCCTCTTTCCACTAGCATCCCACAGAGTCCAAAGAATTTAGCCTTTGACCTCTCGCCTCATTGTTTATTTGTATAATAGTATCTAGAGGCCTCTACCAATATTAGGCCCCATCCAGCTATGCACTCTACGTACAAATAGTAAGAGACAGCTCTTGCCTTGAAGATCTTATATTTTAAACAGACAAAAGATCATACAAGATACATCATTCCCAAAGATCATGAACTGAGAAGAAAGAGATTATGTGACTTGCCCAAGGTCACACAGGAATCCCATGGCAGAACTGGGAACTGAACTTTGACCTTCCGTGTGCCTGTGCAGTGAGTGTCTTAACCTCAAAAGCTTCCTTCCCCTCCTAATCAGTGTTAACCCATTCTGTTCCCCAAAGCCATTCTCAGAGGTCTGTGGTGCTCATCAAAGTCTTTCAGACTATATGCAGCTACTCAAATTCAATGCATCCTGGGCTTCCTGTTTGGTTATGCTACACCCATTTTAGGTTTCTGAAGGTCTGAGCCCTTAGCTCACGGAAACTTTAGAGATCCCTCCTATATTTTGAAGCACACCAGAGACAGAATGATCAGATTACTGGGAAGTGTGAGGCAGCCCACAGACTAGTGGGCATGGATACTAGTCTGAGGGACCTTGATGATCTTCATGGATAGAGAGTCTGGTTACTGAGGGAGGGAAGGATGTGTGCATGGTGGGACGAGCTAGAACTAGAGTTCATTATGAGAGGATCAGTGGTTGCCTGGTCCTGACTGGGATAACACAGGAAGTCCATCAGTTAAATTCAGTTTAAATTGAAGTTAACATCCAAACCTTCAGAGGTTTGCCAACCATTTTATTATATGTACAGATTTTGGAAATGTTTCTTATTTTTGGTGATGAATCTAAATAGGAGTTCTGAACTCTGTCATTATCTTAACTGCAAGTTATAAATCCTGTGTCCCGATTTTCCTAAGCTTTGTCACATCAGCGTGCACACTGCACTTGTGGAAGAGAAATGAAAACACCTAGATGTCTGACAGATGAGCTTCACCCAAGTAGTTTTCGTACAGTTTACAAAATAACTGGCTGTAACTATGATCATCTTGCTCCCTAGCTCACATTTAGATTCATCTCAAAATATATCTCAAGGGAGATGCTAAAAGGAAAGACAACTTTATCACCTTTACAAGCCTATAGTAATTAAAATATTGGAAAAGTCAAGAGCAATCATTGAGAGAAGTGTTCATTTTGCAAAGTTAAATATAAATGTTATCATGCTCAGTGTTGCTTGTTTCCAATTTTGCAGAAGACTTTATCAACGAAAGAATCTCTGTGCTACAGTTCAGAAAAAGCCCTGTCTAAATACATGTGGAGGATTGTGCAGTGTGTGTGTGTGTGTTTGTGTATGTTGCTTGACAAATAACCGATGTAATTACAGCTTGCAAAATTAGCCACAGCTAGTACTCTTGCAGACCTTAGCAACTGAATAACTGTAAAAACATTATGCAATGTGGTAGCAGCAGGAATGTTTCATACAAAATCATTTCTGCAGATCAATAACTAACAGCTAATTATACTTTTCTGTCTATATGATGTAGATGTCATGTGTATATATTTACATTGTAACATGACTGTCTATTGTTCTGAGTTTGGGCACGTGCATGCTGATCATTCTGCAATATGAAGTTTATTCCAACTCCTGAGGTACCCAAAGCAGACAGGGCACAAAGTAGTGAATGCCTCCTTGTCCAATTACCTTCTGAATTCCATAATAAAGGTTGCTACCAGCTACTGAATGTATCAGCCATGCCATTGTCTTACAGAGAGTTGTCAATTTGCATATTAAAATTTATTACACTGCTCAAACACAGAGAATAATCTAGACAAATGGATTATTATACGTTGCTTAATTTCACAAATTGGGCCTCTTTTTATTATGCTTAGGACCAGACTGAATCTGTCACTTGCAGGAGGTGGAATTGTGCAAGGAACATTTCCTCCTCTTGTGTACTCAGCACAAGAGTAAGTGACAGTTGTAGCCTCTATGGTTGGGGGAGAGCAAGGGGCTGCTAGGGAAAGCACCTTAGGCAGAAGGCATCTGAAACCTCCAAAATGTGGGCAGCCTTGGCTGATGAGGTGGCTTTACTTTTATATTTCTCAACTCATTCTTCATAACAATTCTGAGAGTTTAGTAGTTTTTCTTCCTAATCTTTCTTATCAGACTGTCTTTGTCTTTTACATGTAGCATATCTAGTTTAATAAAAAAACATGGGTAATCTTTCAATCTTATCAGGTTAACAGATTTCCTAGTAATATCAGTAACAGATTTTGCTATTTAAAATGGGGATGGTTCTTTTAAAGCTTCTAACCTGCTGGAACAATCACTCTTCGTTCATTAGTTGTCATGTTTGGTGGTGGAACATGTTTCTCTTCCATATAGCTTCCATAGTTCATCCCGACATTGTCTGAGCCACTGACCATCTTCCCTCCTTTTGCCACGCTGCAGTCATCGGGGGAATTCCTAGAAAAACAATGAAAATTTACCTACATTATAATAACACCATCACTAATATTTTTATCAGTATTCAAATTGCATATGAGAGAGACTTTGTTGTAAGGGCTGAGCAGTCATCTGAGAAGCTTGGCAGGTAGTACCAAAAGTCCCTTAATTGATTTTGCTCTGAAAATATGATTGACTTAAATGAAATTACACCAGTTTACACCAGCTGAGGGTCTGGCTCTATATTTACAAATGTACTATGGCCAGTAATTAATTTATTTTAAGAGGTGGGGCCTAAGGATTTAGACTTAATTGCTACAGATAGCGACCCTGCTTCTCTCTCTAAATATGAGCCATAGGGAACATGGTAAAATACACAGATATACTTAAAGCCAGAGTTATTACTTAGTTTTGGAGAACTTTCTGCCTCCGTTGTTGCCATTGTTTCACTAAGTATGTGCTCAGTTCCATTAGATGCATATCATGTAGTACAGACACTTCTATGTATGCCCATATAAAAGGGGCTTTTGCCAAAGCCATGATTCAAAATACCACATGCATGACTGGGAAAGACTTTCAGCTCCTGCCTAACAGAGTCTCCATGGTACTGTAGTCAAGCAGTGGACGTCTGCAAAGGATCTGCAACCAGACACCTTTTTACTTTTGGCTTTGCTTTCTGAATAGAGCCTTTAGAGTTTAACGTTCCATAGGGGGTTCCTTAATGGCCTTTTAATGGCATCACAATTTTCTTCCTGCCAGACACAGGCATTTTTGACCCTTAATTTAATGTCTTCAATGTGTTTCATCATATAGACAAATATTGCTTCAAAAAATCAAAAGAAAGAACCTAACCACAGGGGAATATCTTTAGATGTAAAAAGGGTGGGTTTTTTAAAGTTATACAGAACTTATATCTTAAGCATTCATTTAATTCTGCTATTGCAATAATGCATCTGTACTGTGGATGTATGTATTAGGCAGCAGGTCATGTTAATTAGAGTGTCATTCTGTCTAAACCAAAATTACACTCTTAAAAGATTCTCTTCTCCTGGACATTTTAACCCCATAAATATAGTTGCACCTCAATCCTGGCTCCTCCCAAACCTGATCAGTTTACACTCCACAGAACATGCAGTGTCCTCTGTGTATTAAATCGTAGGGGTCCACGTCAGGATAGGGCAAAGTGGTCCGGCGATATGGTCTGTGGATTTTAGCATGGTCCCTTCAATCTGTCCATGGACACTGTGTGCTCTACCCAGTTCAGGTCATTTATGCTCCTGGTACAAACAATGTGTGTGGGTGTTAATGCAGAAGACCACACATGACTAGATTATGCACTCTTTCACACTTGTATTTTGCACCTGTATGGAGATAAAAGTGGGAAGAGAACCCAATATTTGGCCCAGAGTCTATACACCATATGTAGAAGAATGAGTTAAATGGGATAGTTCTTAAATGTGTACAGCTATATGAAAGTATTCTTTTCAATTAAGGATTCCTTTTAAAAATGCTGATATTTTTGCTGTTCAAATATCAACTAATATTTAAATAAAAGTCCAACTATGAGGTCTCAGTTCAGCAAGTTACTTCAGCACATGCCTCACTTTTAGCTCAGGGGTTCTCAAACTGGGGGTTATGACCTCTCAGGGGATCATAGGGTGGTTACATGGGGATTGCGAGCTGTCAGTAAATTAAATTACCCCTCCTAATTTTTAATGTGTGTGAGGGGGTCATACCGATAGGTGTGCTATGTGAAAGGATCACCAGTACAAAAATTTTGAAAACTACTGGGCTCATAAATAGTCCCACTGAAGGCAATGTTAGGCATGTGCTTAAGTTCCTTGCTGAACTGGGGCCAATATCGCCAAATTGTTTCAGTGGGTATGAATAAAAAGTTCAGTGCTGAACTAATTTAATACTTGGTGGACCAATTGTTTTGCCATTGCTATGCTGTGGCTATGCCATTACAATATACAGTCTACAGCATATAATTCAGCAAGAGAGAAACTTCTTGAGATAAGGTTTTTGCCACTTTTGTTCCATTCAGTGTGGAGCTCTTTTAGGCTGGTCTTAGACAGGAAATTAGGCCATAAAAAGCACAGATTAGGCATTCAACATACTTAAAGGGAATTTTGTGGCAGATATTTTACCCTATATCTAAATTGCACAATCAAACTATTAATATAGGTTATCTGAATGTACTGTACAATAATCTCATATGTGCATTTTAATAATACCTAGCAATTATGTAGCATTTTCCACCATAAGTTTGACGGCTTTTAACACAGAATGATTTATACATGAGGAGAGGAGGTGGAAGAAAGTTATGGCTCAAATTTTCGAAGTGTCCACAAGTTATTGGTGTCTCCATTTTTATTTTATATTAAATTGCATTTGTGCAGTACATGAATATGGCATTTGATTTTCCTAGGTGCTGAGTACCCACATATCCAGTTGAGGTCAATTGCTATTGTGGGTTCTTGCATCTCTGAAAATCAGGCCCTCACATACATGTCTCAGATTGTGGCTCCCTATTACGAGATACACTTCTGAAAATTTTGGCTGATGTGACTTGCCCAAGGTTGCAGACATACAGGAAAACCCCTCCAGTCCTCCTGACTTCCAGTCCTATTTTGTATTCATTGGAACATATTGTCTTCCACATCCTAGAATGTGATTTCAGTAGATCTTGCGTGAATTCTGTAGCTGTTTCTTATTTAATAGATAATCCTTCTGTAACAGTGCAATAATCTGAGCCTTAAATAGAGGACATTGTTTTAGCTTAAAACTTCCTATTTTTGGATAGATGCACATAGGGTGACAAGATGTCCTGATTTTATAGGGACAGTCCCAATATCTGGGGCTCTGTCTTATATAGGTGCCTATTACCACCCACCCCTATCCTGATTTTTCACACTTGCTGTTGCTCACCCTCGATGTACACGCTATGTAGTAGAGTGATAGGTTCCCACAATCACTATGCCTGGCCACAGGCGTGAATAACAGCCATGTCGGGGGATGTAGGAGTTTCA
Organism: Dermatemys mawii; assembly: GCA_007922305.1. Classification (NCBI taxonomy): domain Eukaryota; kingdom Metazoa; phylum Chordata; order Testudines; family Dermatemydidae; genus Dermatemys; species Dermatemys mawii. Next base: position 741,980 of record ML677384.1, on the reverse strand, counting down.
GAGCAGCTCCTTACTCTGGCCTCAGGCTGGGTGATGGATTTTACCACCGCCCATACACAGAATACTTGAGCATTTTGAAGACAGTACATTTCTTCCCCATGCACACCTCAAAATATAAATTGAATTAACTACTGCAGCCTGTTAAACCTTATTTCTCCTACACAGAGGCAAACAGACCAAAAAAAAAATTATTCCAGACATAGTTACATGTTGTGAGGAAGTTTTTTAGAAAATATTTTTGTGGCTGAAATGTTGGCTTTTCCTGTTTACCATTAACAAATAGAAATGGCACCTGTGTATAAATGAGATTGCACACTTAACTTCATTTATAGTTAGAAATACAGACCAAATTCTGCCCTCAGTCATCGATGCAACCCTATTGAAGTCAATGGCATTACATGGATGTCAATGAGGGCAGTTTGGCCTGTTCATTGATTTTTTTGTATGATGAGATTACTTTCAAAGGTTTGTTTAACAGATGACTAGAGATATCCGCTAGTTTAATCTTCAAAGTTACTTAATTTTCTTTTCCTATAAAAAGAATTTGGGATTCAAAGGATTTGAATGGCTTATTGTATCTATAAAATACATCAGTTTTGGCCTGCACCATTTCCATTAGCAATCATGCATTAAAAAACTATTGAAAACACTGAACAATAAATGATGTGAAGGATCCAGTAGTAACCAAAGGCTTTTGGCACACTGACAGGACTGCTAGGGTGGTTCTCTGATCTGACTATAAACAGAGCAGAGGCGGTAAAAATGATCACAACTTAAGTTAGCATATTTCATTAAAATCCAGAAGCAGATGGTCATGAGTTTGGTCCCTTACTCTAATGGATAAATGACTAAAGCCTCCATTCAGAAAAGCATTAAAACCCACGGTTAACTTTCAGCAAATACCAACAAAGCTAAAGGGACTACCCAAGTCCTTAAAGTTAAACATATTCTTTATTGCTTTACTGAACTGGACTTAATTCAGAAAATGAAACTGACTTTCATAATATGAAGAGTAGAACTGAAAACATAAGCAGGGCAGCCAGCAAAAAAATATTTTTACTACACAGAACAACAAGAGAGGGATTGTCCTGAAAAGGTTTTTTTAGGACATTTCGTAAGTCTGCGTTATTTCTGAATCATCAGGGGACTGAGGGCAGTGGAAAAGTTGCCTTCATAAAGTGTGCCCAAGTACAAAGGGTGCAGCTTTGCAGTGATTCATTCTGAAGTGCAGGCTTGGACTGAAACCTGAGATGTTTTTCTTCACAGCTGCATGTTATTTTTGCCCTTTGTAAATATACTTTGTTACACGTGGAATTTACAAAAGCCCCAAAAAGGCTACAATAGTAACAATACTAACCAAGAACAGTTTAGCAGAGCTCTTAGTGTTTTGTCAGGTACTGAGCTAATTCAATTCTAAGTTCTTGCTAAATGTTTGTTGAGCAAAATATTTCTCCATCAGCTTTTGGAACTGGGACTATTCCCTTTATTTAGGAACATTTAAAATGTTCCTAAATAAAGGGAAATGTTGATGATTTTATAGGGGAGATTTAGAGCCCATTCCTGCTCTCATTGAAGCCAGTGGGACTTTTGCTATTCATAGATTCCGATGGCAGCAGGATTGAGTTCACAAATAAATATATGAAATACAATTTTTATTCTTCATTATTCAAGGAAATATTTATTTGTGACATAAAATACCTATATTTTATGTAAATGCAAGAGATGACAAATGAAATATAATGTAGGTCATTTTGATTATAAATCCATCTCTTTGTTGTATTCTGATGATCTGAAAAAATTATCTTTCATTTACCAGAGGGAAAAATGAAACCAACTGTGTTATGGAAACATCTGTATAGTGCTTGGTTTGGTTAATTCAACAACAGCCTGGATTATTCCCTCCCATGACTATTTGCATGGGAGGGGGTCTTAGGAGAGTAGAATTCTGAAAATCTCCTTGCAGAGCTTCTCTTCGGAACATCCCAGGGTGCTGGGAAGCAGAATGGGTTTGTCTCCCGTACATTCTGTGGCATGAACCATGGTTCCATCCCACTGTTTACAGATCCCCAGGCTGCTCGCTCTGCTCCCAACTCACCCTTCCTCCTTCAAAACCAGGCCCACTCAATTCCTGTTACAGGCTCACATAGTGTACACTCCCTCTTTATGCTGTCCAAACACCTCAGAGAGCCTTCCACATGCCTTCTTTCCCACAAAAGGCAGGTGCCTGCCATGCAAAGAAGTATCCCTCAGAAAGGCAGGGCCAATAAATGTCAATTATATTTGACCAAAATTACACCATTTGAAGATCAAACTATATTTAGTGTGTTATAAGCTATACGCTCTTTATTCTCTTCTCTCTGCACAAAGGTAAACTCTACTGAGTAGAGGTTATCAATATTTTTTCAGACAAAAGCTTTTCTTTGAAAAATGGCCTTTTTACAAAACAATTTTTCTTTACCAGGGTTGATTTTTATGACACTTACCAAAATTTTTCACTACAGTTTTAATCAATATTTTTCACTGCAACAGTTATGTAAACTACATGGCCAGTTATGTGCCTAAATCACACATACACGCGTTACTGTGGAAATGTCCACATCAGCTGCAAATTGCCTTAGCAGATGAATATGAAAGAGACTGCTGGGTAGCAATACTGCTTGGGATATCAGGAGCAATCAGGGAACCAAAGCCATACCCAAATTGCCAAAAATTTGCAGGAAGGATGAGAAACAGCTAGAAACTTTGCAGACCTCAAAGGCTGGCTCCATTGGCATGAATTGCAATTCCTTTGCATGCAAAACTGAGACTATGAAGCCAGACTTCAGTAATGATATCAGAAGATCAAACTTGTTGACAGAGTTCAATTAATGCTATCTTTGTTCTTCTCCATGTCAAGCATAACTGAAGTTATAGCTAATTGGTGTTATATGCACATAGGTAGGCAAATACTGTGGTTCTTATTCAATTCTTACTTGAGCAAATTCCCACTGAAGTTTGCTAGGTTTGAGCTGCATTTGGCCCACTGAGAGAACACACTCCTACTTTTCCATAGCCTCTTTCTTACAAAAGCTTCATGACACTCTTTACACATGATTACAATGTAATACAGGCATGAAAACACCCCAAAAATCATATAGGTTATATTATGTCCTACCAAGCACTCTGAGCCCATCCTCTACCCACTGAAGTTGATGGGGTTTGTGCCACTGAATTTAAGAAGAACAGGTTTGTATAAAAATGCTTTAAAATATTTTCTCTCCTCTATACCTTGCTGAATTATTTTCCAGGACACATCCTTCATGGTAGTTCCACTGCTGGCACTTTTCAGTGCCCATGGAAAAGAATACATTAATGGACTCGTCCACTATTTACAATTAGCTTAGTATTATTCCTCTAAGATGCCAACTCTGGGCTCTGCACACACTCTGGCCAATTCCATCTGCAGGTGAGCATTTCATATAACTATGCTTGTACACTGATTGTGTATTTGTTTTTTGCTAACCAGGATAATTCTACCCTTTTTTGGATTGCATCTCAAATAAGAACATGGAACCCAGGGTGTTGTTATAAGTGGGTCAACTCAAAACCTTCTGTTATTTCATATAGCAAAAGGATAAAGCAAATTCCATATACCAGCACATACAACCTCATTGACATTCTATAGGCAAAACAAAAGATGTTAATTTACCAAGACGTATATGTAACAGCCATACATTTTCAATCAAACAATAACTTTTTGCTAATTGAAACAATCTCCCCTCCCCTACCACTGCCTTTTTCTGGCTATCTCACAATCCACAGCTGCTTCGAGCCTTAAGGCCATCACAGCAAATTAAGGCAGTCAGCATCTAGCTCACTAGAGGCCAGGCAAGCTATAAATATTACCAGCCCTGCTCTTTGTGTTCACAGTGCAGGGAAACAGCTGGTTTAAGTTTGACTGCACGTTGTCATTTCTCCATTAGTGCAAACACTTCAATATTTCTTGTGTGTGAGGTTGGAGTGAAGAAAGGGAAAGGAGAGGGGGGCACTAACAGCCAAAGCTAAGAAATGATGTTCTGTATATACATAATTTACAATTAGATTACTGCCAGGGAGAATTCTGAAGTCTGATACAGTGTTAGTCAAGCCAAAGCCACAACAACTTCCCAGTTGGCCTACACCTTTCAGGACCCATTTTCTCTTGTTTTTCTTTTATTATTTTTATGGAAACTCTATTATAATGGTAATGGATTACATTTCTCAAATTGTATTTCATTTCAAGAGCTTATGAGCCTGTTGTGTTTGCGGTTTCATAAAATACTAGTGTGTTGGAAGTCGGGGCCCTTCCTAAACCACATATTCCTTCTTTTGTGGGCAGGGATCATATAGAAAGCTAGCAAAGTACAGAATGCTATGCATACATAGAAATGACATCTTGTATGGAAACCACAATCCCCAGTGTCTGTGGAATGTCTGCTGATTTTAGTGATTAACATATTTGTGCTGTGAAATTGATGTGCACAAACATGTTAAGTTAAAAAAGATTAACAGATTTTCTTTATCTTAGTAAACTTAAATTCATAACTCAGTTAGACACCAAAAGCCATAGACTTAACACAGACACTGGTTTTATGGCTCATTACAACAACTTGTAACACACCTCACTGCCTCCTACCCTTAACTGACCACTTCAAATCCTTTATACATAATAATTTAACCCCAAATTGCCCACCTTATTTCAAGTGATTGGCTCCAGCATGTGTTGCCATCTTCTGCTGAAAAATCTCTCGCAATTTGTATTTACCTCACACGCTTTGCTTTCTTCCCCTTACCTGAAGGAGAGGCCTGTGTAGCTTGAAAGCTTGTAAATTCCACCAACAGAAGTTGGTCAAATACAAGTTATCACCTCAGCCACCCTGTCTGTCTTATATCCTCTGACCAACACTGCAAACATAAACTTCTCTCTTTTGTCTTTTAAGTACTATTATCTATTTCTCATTAAACACAGCTGATACTACTTATGTTTTATGGATTAAACTGTAAATGTTCAACAATACACTGTATTGGTATGAAGCAGCTGAGTTTCACACAGTTCTATACTGGTGAAACTGACCCCTGTGCTGAGCGCTACCACAAGGTCTACACTTCACTTAAGATATCAAAATAGGGCATAAGTGGGATTTAAATACTGAATAAGCCTCAGGGCCAGCACCAGCTGAGGAAGCATGTGCTTGGGACGGCACATTTTAAGGGTCGGCATCCCCCCCCCGCCTTTTTTTTTTATTTTATTTTTTTTGCTTGGGACGGCAAAAAAAGTTAGAGCCAATCCTGATAGGCCTTGTGCTGCACCTCTGCCGTGGGTGCATATGACCTTATAGGAATGATCATGAAGGGATTTACAGAGGTTTAGTTCAAAATTTTCAGGAGACTGAGGTTAAGGTCATAATCGGAATGTAGGCCCCCATTTTTGAAAATTTCGGTCTAAATTTTCAAAAGTGAAAAATGTAGTCACTTTTAGCTATTCTTATACATTTTTATGATTTCAGTAACAATTGTCAATCTGAGATACGTCTGATTCCGTTTAAAGTAAACCAGTCCTACTGGATTGGAGAGTCAAGTGATTTCTTCACAGTTCGCACCTGCCAGACCAGAACCACATCAACCCTGCTAAGAAGACAGTGTGGTTACATAATTAGCTTCTAAGCTGCATCAACCCCAGCCAAAACCACACCAAAAACCATACTCTAAAGATGAGCTGGATAGACCATTTTCCCTCCTCCTTGGCAGTATGTTTGTTCCAAAACCACAGCCAAATCAGAAACAATGCTAAACTGGTGCTTTTCAGAGCAATGAGCTGCTTCATAAAGCAGACAAACACAAATCTCTGTGTGAAGAAGATACTGAAGTTTCAGTTTTCTTTGTCTGGCCCATCAACACCAACCACCCAGTCAGTGGGAATAAAGGTTATCTCAGTAGGAATATCCAAGACTAAATCCCTTTCCCAGGACTGCAGCTGCCTTATGGAGCCTGCTCAAATAAATAATATTAGATAAGTCATCTCATTAGATAATTCTCTCAGTTTTGTTGTGAAGTGAAATAGGACCTGATCAGCCTGTTGAAGTCAGTGGAAAGACTCCCACTGATTTCAGTGGGCTTTGGATCATGTTCATTGTTCAATCTGTGCCAAAGTTTTAACCAGAATACTAGTACTGAGTGCCAGCAATAAACTACCCAATAATGGAAAGGACAGCATCAGACACCAGCTGAGTGGCTGTAGTTCAGTTATGGAAAAAACATGCCACTGAAAAATGAATGGTATTAAAATAATTTCTGCTAGGTAGATTTTTTGTTGTTAATATTTAAGATGGATAAAAAAGTATCTAAATAATAAAATTAGATCTACCTCCCAGTCAACTTAATCCCAGTTATTCTCTCTCTCTCTCCTTTTTGTATGTCAAGTATCAAACAGCTATTATTTAGAAGATCTTAAAACAAGGTTTTAAGGATGGTAAGAATGAGAGGCAAAATATTGGGGGCTCTAGATTAAGAGAAGTCTTCCATTGTACAGTATGTGTTCAGACTTGCCAGGATGTTTGAGGCAAATAAATATATGTGAGGATTCCCGAAAGATCCAACCCAAAAGATGTATAAAAATGACATTTTCATTTTCCATTGTTTTTCAATTAACACTAGAACACAATTGGTGATATCTGAAAAATAATACTTTGCAAATGATATGGACCTTAATGCCAAATATTCATTTCTGCCATTTGATTAAAACAACTAAATCAGCAAACCTAATGCTGGAAAACTTTTGCTGTGATTTCACTATAGCTAATTTTCATAATGCTTTTTAGGAAATCATTACATTTCATAATAGGTGGATTTCATCCCAGCTCTAAGGATCACAGAAGACCCTATACACCACAGAGGCCTAATTTTAAATAGACAGGCTATTTATTAGATACCTTAAATCGCTTAAGAAAGAATATAAGAAGGCCACTGAAGAATCAGGGGATTTAAGTGGTACATGGGGCTTTGTACACAGGGCCATCAAGCCTGTGTAGGCATTTGAACCACAGTAAATTTTATCCTCTATGTAGTTTTGTGGCCTGTATACATTAATTTTAATGGAAATCAGCATACGCAATTTTATTATTTATAATTACAATAGAGAATTTATAATAAACATAAAAATAATTAACAATATAACAAATGCAATCTCCTGATTTATGCACTATTACTCCATTAACATACTGAATCATTTGCAACTGATGTTGAAAATAGAATGCCAACACACAATATTGTTACTCTGGAAAATTTGGACAAAAGGTTGGCTGTATAATGGCAACAAAAGTATTATTTTATTGGTGTGTCTGGTAGAAATATAATGGCTGTGTTGATAATGGACTTAAAGGAACTGTGAATTGGATACAGTGAATTATGTACATAAACTGTATGTGCAACAGTATCAAGGTAAATGACAGCATTAATTCCAAATTTCTTTGCTTTACTTGGTTTAAGGTAAGCCCTTAGGGCTACATTTTCTAGCGTTGTGCACTGGGATTTAGTCTTACAAATACAGTTATTGTTCAAGGAAACTGCATATATAATTCTCTGTGCAACACACTGCAAATAACTCCTTAATGTTACTGTAATGTAGTTTCTTTGGTATTCAACAGTAATAGTTTTGGAAGTCAAATTTTTGCAATATAATCTACAAGTGCCTTTATAACAGGTACCATTTTGTACTGAGGTTTAATGCAGTGTAAGTACAGAAAAGTTGCTGAAGTATTATCAGGGAGAGAGTTTAAGTGAAGTATATTTCTTTTTAGAAAGCGTACTTTGTTCTTGTGTTGTTAGATATCTGTACACTCTTAACATTTTATATCCTCATCCAAACTCTAGATTATGTGATCAGGAAGCAGTATAATGTCATGAGAATGAACTTTTCAATGTTTGCCTGCTACATACAGAACAATATGCAACTAACCACATTGTTTGTGCTCCTTGTAGCATCTTGCACTCTTTTTTTTTTTAATGCTCTACCTCGCATGCTATACAGACCCAGTCTCCCTTTTAGAAATATAATTATCAGAAGCTATTCTGAAGATCCCAGATGAACCACTTAGGAAATATAATTCATAAATAAATAAGCACATTATTATACATGTACAATCTTATTCTCACATACACTACAGCCCCTTTACACTGATCTGGTAAAGTGGCCTTTAAGTGAGTGTAACTGTAACTAGAGCAGTGTAAAGGACTTCCATTGGCCTGGAGTGGTGACCCATGGCCAGTGGGAGCTGCGATCGGTCGAACCTGCAGATGCGAGCAGCAGGTAAACAAAGGCATGCCAAAGATTGCTGATCCCTGATCTAAGTAAAGGGGACATGATTTTCAAAGGTGCTGCTTTCTCTCTTTTCTGTTAGAGACTCTCTTTTGCAGTTATATAACAAAACAACATCTAGTTGGTTCTCTCTTGCACTTGGCCTTGTTGGGTTCTAGTTGTGGTAACTTTTGGGGCCATTTACTGCATGGCATGGAACCAAAAGAAGCATGTGTCCCTTTATCCTTTTGAAAATCTCACCTGTGCTGTAAGAAGAAAGTCCAGTACAGTAGTGCCTTATATTACAACTTAGATTGAGCTGCATTTTTCAGTCCTTTTTAAAGAATATTTGGTACTGCTTCAAATTCAAGTTTTCAAAAAATCCTATAGTATGTTCACTGATGTAGAAAAGTTAAGTACAGATTGTTTTTGCATGTATATGTTAGGCTCAATAAAATAATAGCTTTCGCTAGAAAAGTTTATATTATCTATTTTTTTTATTATTATTTTCTCTGGAGTCTGGACCTTGACTATAGCATGACCAAGAAATCTGGACCATGACAAAAAATTTGGACCTTGACAAACAGGCGACCCTTGTTGTAGAGATTTATAAATTCTCCTGGTTGTCTTTAGTAAGTGCAGTATCATTCATCAGTTTTGTTTTGCTCTGTCAATGTGGCATGTTGAGGAGTACACAATTAATAAGTTCAACCTTACTTCTAACATAGAGTCTTCAATTATTATTTTAAATTCAGTTAAGAATTATGTTCCTTGCATTTAGATATAGAACCAGAATTTGCTATGGTAACTACTTTAGAAAATCATTGTTCTCGTCACACATTTTTTAAAACTGTAACAGTGACTTGCATTATCTTCTAAGGCAGCATGATCTGGAATACAATTTTGTGCGCCAGGTCACAGTGGTTCATAACTGGAGAAAAATGGTAACAATTTGGTATCTTCAATTACTCTATTAGGTGATTCTGTCAAGATAAAACATCACAGGCTCCAAGCTTGCTAGCTCTGCAGTTAGTTTGCACCATAATATCAGGACAAACTAGCCCTGTGGACATTTCCCTGGGGCAATGCGAAGTGGGTGAGGATAGGGAAAAACTGTGTGGTTGGTGCTCTGGTGACTCCTGGGTTGCATAATACTGCCTCTTGTGGCAAATAACGACTGATGTGATTTCAAGCAGCCTGAAGGTCAGCCTAAATTATACCATGGAACCAGCCTAATTCACATCTGGCTCAGTATCACAGCATGGAAAGATGGCTTTAAGTAGGGTGACCAGATGTCCTGATTTTATAGGGACAGTCCTGATGTTCAGGGCTTTTTCTTATACAGGGACCTATTACACCCCACCCCTGTCTCAATTTTTCACACTTGCTATCTGGTCACCCTAGCTTTAAGTCACGTTTGGCACCCTCTCCTGAACCACACTGTGCATTTTTTAGTTGCAGCCAGGGATTTGCCCTCCTATGTTAAAACAAAACTTGTACTTGTGTTACTAATAGAGACGGCTCCAAGCTAGAATATTCAGACTGGTGAGGATTTCAAGCATCTCAAAATCTGGGGGAATTCTAATGCAGGACTTTGGTTTGGCCCATCATAAAATGAGACTAATGCAAAATTCAGATGGACTCACATTATCCAGATTCCTTCTAAATGTGGAAATGTTTGAAGCTAAGATTTTTGCACCCTAGTTATTAATAATATTACAGACAATTATAACAATAATAATCAATAATGTTATTAGTTTACTCTTGAGCATTTCACTGAGCTTGGCCAGAGAAACTATAACCACCAATTTTGATACAGAACCTACTAAAACTAAAAGGGAATATTTAAATGTAATATACAGGAGGAGGAAAAACTGCTTATTTTGTAATTGATAAAAACATTTACATTCTTATGAATAAATCTTTTTAATAAACAAAACTAGAAATTTGTCTCTAAATCATTGGACTTACAAGAATACTACATATACTGTAGTTACCATTGTATAACTTATATTTCAGTTAATTGTTAATTGTTGTTACACCATCTTTTTTGACAATTTGGTGGAAATTCAGAGTTGATCTGAGTAGAATTTTCTCTCCAGTTTTGAAAATGTATTTTATTACATTAATGATATACAATTTACTGTACAGAATTCCTCTCTGAGTATCCATGGCTGCTGGATTGCTTTATCATACCTAAGGCACTGATGTTTGGCTGTGCAGCAAATATGACCAGAACCACAAAATACGTGCCCTTTGCGGGCGGGGGAGTGTTTTGTTTTTTGTTTTGAATAATTTGAGTGTAGGAGATTAGATTCATGTATGAATAAATGCAGGTGCTTTTTTACAGGGCGATGGGAATTTGTACCCTCTATTTATACACAGCTAGCAATTCTGCATAAAAATGCAAACTGTTTCTAGAGTAAGGCACTTTAAACATGAGGTCCCAGGTCACCCGGTTCAGTCTCATGGGAATGGGAGTAAAGATCAACAGCTCATTCTGTTTGTCTTTATAAGGACTTGCTTCTTGCATTGTCCTGTTGCATTTCTGGCAGAGACAGCAGCTCAAACACCTAGCTATTTGTTACCATCATTTTCTCATATCAAGATCAGGTCCAGATCACAAACCCAAGAAAACTCTTCCAGAGCTCCTTTTGGCCCAATGTAACCTTTTTAAAAATAACACAAAGGCATTTTTAGCTAACCTGATTAAAAGAAGATACTACCTGTAATAATTTAACCACAAAAATATACTGAATGAGTAATTTATCAATACAGCTGAACAAAACTATTCACTGGAAACAATTAGCCTGTTTTCAAATGTGGCTGCCAAAATAGTCTTTTAAACTCCAATCAGCTAATCGTAGCTTTTAATTTAACTACACTGACTTTAAATGGATGAGGGTAACAACAGGTGGCTTTTGAATGGGGCACCTACTCCTTTTTTTAAAGTTCACAAACTTTTTGTACAGAAGTGGCTTTGTAAATAAAATCCATTTTCCCAAAATCTCATGATGAAAAAATTATGTGAAATAGATGGGCAAAACTCTCCAATTTAGTACAGCTCTATCGATTAGACAATAAAAGTTCTTAAAGGTATATTCTCCCACTAAATCCCCTTTAGCTTCTGAAAAAACATTTAGTAAATATATTGTATCAGATAGATTTGCTACATCTACCGTCATAATACTATGAATAAAACTTAAGAGAGAGTAAAACAGCAAAAACTACACAAGTTGTGGTGTCTTTTCCCCTAAATGCCTATTTTGACATGGATTGATATTTCCACATTATATCGGTATGTATAGGAGCTCAGTGGTAAGGACCATATAAGTACCTTGATAGATAAGATACAGATAGTAGTAAAGCATCATTGCTAATCATTTTAAATTCTGGCCTCATTACCTTGACCCATTAATCTGATTTGGGTTACATTCCATCTTGATGGTGACTCTGGCTGGTGGTTGTGATAACCAGTCTTGCTGGGGGACACGCGGACTCATCTTTGATGTCTGCCCATATTCGCTGGAAGAGGAGGCAGTCATCTCTGTCTTAGTAATGTGTGGCGTTCCGTAGGCACACTCAAACAAGGACTGGTCTTCACTCACTACTGATAATGCTTCCTGAAAACCAAAGGGGAGAAATCAACATGACACTGTGTCAGAGAAGTCACACAGATACTATAAAATCCCTTAAGACAAATACATAAGTCTCAAGTCTTGTGGGGTACATACATTAATTGTTTGTCTGCATGCTTATTATTATTTATTTGTTTTACAGTAGGAGCTGTAGGCCAGGGCCCTACTGTGCTAAGCACTGTACAAACCTATAACAAAAAGACAGTACAACTGCCCAGAGAACGTACCTGTTAGATGTTTCCAATCAGGAACTAAAATACACCATGTCCAAGCTTTATTAACAGTTCAGAAAAGATGACTGAAAGATAATGGTTACGTAGAACACTGCAGGAGTAGCAATAAACGTAAATCTTTCATTTCCAAGGCTTGAATTTAGAAGTAAGGCTCTCAGCTGGTGTAAACTGACATACCCTGCACTGACCTCAACAACTTGACACCAAATTATGATGTGGTCCTTGAAACTTCTGCTCTTGGAATCCTGGTGTCTTTGTATCCTGGAATTCTCATATACCATGAATGGACTGGATGGCTTAGCCTTAGGGGCTGTGTAATGGAAAACTGAGCTTTCACCTGTCCAATAGGTCATTAGATCACCTCTGCCCCAGATTAAGTGACCAAAAGTCATTACTGTCTGCTCTATTTGGAGCTCTTTCTGAAATGAGTAAATGGTCTCTATTTAGCTGCTATAATGAATTTTTGACATCAGAAAAGCTATCACCACAACTGACATTTTCTTTTTTTTTTTTTTTTTGGTCTCAGTAGAGTGGCCAAGGATTGGAGACGTCTGGAGAATCTACTACATTCTTGTCCTCAGGGTGCTTTCTAAGTCATGATTCAGGCATTGTGGTGGGATGAGTGTGGTGGGGAAGCATGCTCTGCCACTGTGCTTTTTGGTAGAGAAACGGAGAGGTTCAGTCTCCTGAGTTGTTTAACTAGAATCTTTAACCAACGCTCAATTAACTAAACCTTTAACACATTTAAAATAAAGACATTAAAAAGCCATCTTTGGGGAAAGAAACAATGAGTACCATGCGTTAACTCCCCCTGTACGATGAATAAGGTTTGTTTTTGCTGACTCCCTGGGAGTTTCTCTTCCTTCTTGCCTATAGCATTAGGACCAATTTCTTTCCTAGATAATACAGTGTTATGGAGAAGAGATATAGCTGGCTCCAACCTCTATTTCAGGGATCCTGCTCTTTCTATGAGTAGAAACAAAATGTAAGCCAGCCTAGCCTTTGTTGCTGGTTGCAGAATGGGTGCTGACCAGCTGGTAGGCTGGACACCACCCCCAAACCACAAACCATACCACTTTGAGAATGTGACATGCTGACCGCCCCATTAGCCATCTTTCTCTCTCAGAATGCTTCCTCAAGCAGTGTGTATAGATCCTACTTTGCTGCATGTGCGGGGAGAGGTTCTCTACGCTCTCTTCTCCCACGGCGGTGACAGCGTGGTTACTGCACCTTTATGGCTCACAACATTCTGGGTGGCAGAGTTCAAAAGATTTGTCATTTTGAATGCAGCTGCAGCTCTAGTGAGTTGGAGACTGCACCCAATAATAAACCAGTGCTGTACGTAGCACATAAGCAAAGACCGTCTCTCTTACTGTGCCATTGCAGCTAATGCGGTTACTTTATTTCTTCTTGTTATTATGAACTAATTAAAGTCACTGTAACTCAGTTAGAGGGCGTAACTGGCTGGCAAGATTTTGGGGGACATAATACCAGCTTTGTGCACCCGGATAGCCAGGGCAGGTTTGAACCCCTTAGGCCAAATTCTGCTCTGGCTGATACAGAACTGAAGTGCGTAGATACTGCCCAGTGGGTCCTTTGGCCCAGGGATCAGTGGTAGGCTCGCTCAGGATTCCAGGCAGAGACCCCAGCTACCAGATGGAGGGGATTGCTTGGCTGATCCTTTAGACGCTGAGCAACAAGCAACCCCAGCTGACAGCAGCATATGAGCTACCCATCTAGCAGTTCCAGGCCAATGGGAGTGCGGAGCCCCGTGGTCCCTTCATCTGGGAGCCGGATCTGCTGGTGCTTCCGTGGCACAGTGCGCAGCCAGGGCAGGTAGGGACTAGCCTGCCTTAGCTCCGCAGCACCGCCAGCCGGACTTTTTAATGGCCCGGTCGGCGGTGCTGACTGGCGCCGCCAGGGTCCCTTTTTGACCGGGTGTTCTGGTCGAAAATTAGACTTGTGGTTACTCTAATTTCTGCTGGGAAAGTCTGTGGAGAGCTCCAGCACATATACTGTTCTTGGAGTGTGGGTTATCTGACTGGGCCTTCTGCCCTCAAAGCCTGGCTCCAAAGGGGTTGGGCCTGAGGGAGAGCTGGGGGAAAAGGGTTGTGATCCCTTGATGACGATGCTGAGTCAGTTACTAAATTAGCTAGGGATAAATAAATCCAAGTTTTTTATCTTCATATAACAAGATTTAAAATAATAAAGTTACTCGGGGGAAAATATTTTGTTTTACAAAGTTCTGAGTAATTTTCCATGAAAATATATACACCCCTGACCACATACCCACAGCACTGAACAGACTGACATCCAGTGTCTGACACTGTTTTCTACCTGCTTCTTTCTTCTCTGCTCTTCTGAGGAGTCAATACAGGGACTAAATAAGACCAATACATTATGTAATGTTAACTCTGGTAATACCGATTAACATAAATATGTATAAGAAAGTGTGAATTATACAAGAGAAAGCAGAAGCAAAATTGCAAATATGGCAAGCCAGGATGTTGTTATATATTGCTTACAGATGAAGCTATCTTCAGAAGTGGCATCAAAATGCCACTTATTGATTTTATTTACTTAATCTCCCACCCACAATTGAATAAAAAACATGACTTATACAACATTAAAACAAAACCTGGCTCTGAATAACATAAATTAAGACAATTTTAGACTAACGATAGAAAACAAATGGAGATAGTAAACAATGAGATTTACTAAATGTGCACATATTGGGATAAATAAGTTCAGTACAACAATATCTGCCTCACATCTTAATTATTTTTCAATATGCTACCAATGCACAAACACATTATGCTGTGTCACACAAAGGGAAAAAAAGTACAGATATTTCAACTTTGTGTGCAGGTTATACTGACCAGCAGAAAGACTATGCCAATTAGTTAGGATTACAGTGGATAATCGAGAGACTGTGACAAAAAAAACCAAACTCCCTTCCCCACACACAAACAAACCCAGGAGACTGAGTCTAGCCTCATATGTCAAGAAAATAATCAATTATAGATGATTTCCAAAGAAAACATGAATTCACTATAGAAATTCCTCATCTAATTTAGTAGTCTATACCCCATCTTGTGATTTAGCACTTATTACATTTGTATAGGCCTATGGAGGCAGTGTGGGAATATCTATGCTTCTGTCATCTTCTGAGACTGGCTGGTGGGGTACCTGATGTGGAGGGCTTAGCGGCAGAGTGAGCTCTCCGTTACAACTACTCAACCTTTACTGGTTCCCTTGGCATTTTTCTATTGAGCCCTGGGTGACTCCACATGCCTCCTTTCTCCATTGGGAAGGATGTAGGAACACAGGGTGGACAACAGAGTCAGTCTTATTTCATCTTTGAGCCAGGATAAGTTGCACTGGTTGACAAAGTATTTCTGTGAGTTTGTGGAGTCAACATATATAAAAGCATGACCTGAAAGAGACTATCCTTACTTCCTCTATGATTCATCATCCTTCTCCAACACATCAGTAGGGCCAGGCTTTAACCCCAGAGGTCAATGGGAATTTTGCCATTGACTTCAGTGGGGCTTGGATTTCACTTCTGGAAATATACAATATGCTTAACTGCCATTCCATAACTACTCTCATCTGCCAGGATTCATGCAATCATATTTTCTGCCATCTGCTTCTTTTCAAAGTACAGTGGCTGCAATTGAAATGTCATGATGTGTCAACAGCTACCACACAATTATATCTGAGATTACCACAGCTTTTCCCTGTATTTTATGTAGAAGATACCTGTGGTACATGTGTGGTGAGAAGTGGCAAATACGGACTTTTTAATGGCTTTTGTTGTAAGCTAAATCCCTATGGTGGTTTGAGCAATTAATGGCCAAAGGCACTTCAGCATTTAGGCCAATCCTCAGACACTGCAAAGATGAAGCAATACCTAACAATTTAAGGATGGTTCACAATAATAAGAGAGACTCTCTCATATTAAAGACTAATATTCAAATGGTAGAAAATACAATAATTATATTAAGAAATATCAAAATTGTCTCTTGACTACATAAAATCTTCTGACTCAACAAGCAATATGGTATATAAAAAGAGACAGCAAATAGTCTTAATCTCTTCCTCCTATACTTCTGCCCATACTATCTATCTTTGATTACTCTCTATTGACTAAGACTGTGATCCTGAATTTTTAGGTTTTCTCCATTTTCCACAATTTCTATAAATGGCCAAATAATAGTCAATAAAAACATTATTTACTAATTCCTTCATCAATTATCAAAGAAGTTATTTGGGAAAAGAGTTTTTATTATTTAATCATCTCTAAATTGCAATGAGTAAAAAGGACTTTCATATGTCATTCACCTCAATCATGAAGGATAGGAAAGGAATACTCTAACTGCAATTTCTCATATTTAACATTTTGATATAAAATACTTTGCCATTATTTGGAAACACAAATGTAAAGTAAAAATCTTTAAAAGTTTAAATGTAAAAAATTATTACAGAGTAATGTAAATAATTCACTGAAGACTAGACAGTACAATCTTGCTTCTATTGGTGAGCATTTACCTATTTAGCCCTATTGTAGTTAGCTGTATGTGCTCGCCAATGTGAATAACAGTTGCATGATCTAGCCCTACATGGAGTAATACTGTAACTGATCAACAAAATGTAATTTTGAATAGGAATGTCAGTTATATTTCTATTAAATATTTTCATTGCTAATTTTAAGGTTAATTTTTTCCACATCCATATGTTGTTATGCAACCAGTTTAGCAGCTTCAAGTAAGTCAGTGGGGTAAAGCAAAGTAAATATTAATATATTAGTAAACAAACCCATTAATAGACTTCCTTTAAACTTTCCAAATTTTGTACCCTTCTGGGAACAGCTACACTAATGGATGGATCATCTTCCTGGACTTCATGACACCTCAGAAGTTAAAGCTTTCATTTCCAGTAACTAGTGGTTGACATGACACTACCATGACAGACAGGAAAGATTATACGTGCATGGAATATAATGCTTTGATAAATTATGAAAAATAAAATTCATATTAGACAAATATTTTCAATTTTGGGGGCATAAATTCCTATGAGAATATCACCAGCACAAAAGAAAATACATTTTTCACAGAGATTTTTTTTCTCCTACTCCACAATACTTGACTTCTTGCTTCTCCCTTGAACTTTTTGTTCTAGTGATAAAAGCACTAAATGTCTTTTCGTATTTGTATTTGGGTTTGTTTTATACTTTGCTGATAAGTGAAAAAGAATAACAGACTGACAAATAACTAGAACAATAGACATAGTAAAATCTAGGATAAAATAATTAGGACAAAGATGTTTATTTAATCAAATGCATAATTACTTGGCCTGGAAAGTAGAATATACAGGAAACATGACTGATATACTCTACATTATGAAGGGTATACACAAACTGATCAATTCCTTCTTTCACTCTAATCTCAAAAATTGAGGACTCAGGGAAAGATTTTTTTTTAATCCAGTAAAATTTAAAACCAATAGAAGAATATACTTCTTAATGTGGCATACCATTAACCAGTGTAATCTACTAATGCAGGAGATTACTGAAAAATATACTGTAGCAGGATGTTAAATGAATTTGGATAATGTTATGAAATAATAGTATTATCTTTATACAGGGTACAGAACATACCCCTTTTTGTGTGAGACTCATTTATGCAGTTTACTCCCATATCATCATATGGTAGACTGCTCAACATTCCAATAACGTACTAAGAGGTCCAGTCCAACTCCTATTGAAGTCAGCTGTAGACTTTCCATTCACTTTGATAGGAGTTGGATCAGACATAAGAATAGGAATTCTTAATATTAAGTGTCACTCTTTCCTCCCATTTTTTTCCAATTATGGCCATGTAGAGGTGTGATGACTCACCCCTGTGGCGCCTCCTGCCGGCCATCTGGGAATTAAATTAGCTCATTCCAGCTCTGGAGCACCCTCTGCCAGCCGGTATATTGCCATCACTGGCCCCGTGTCCCTCCCAGACCCCGGTGCCTCTCTGTCTGGGATGCTACCCCCTATACACTCTCCCTGGGGAAACCCCTACCCTCTACCCCACCTTGCCTCAGTCTATGACTACTGACAGTCAGCATCAAGCCCCCATTTCCTGGGGCAGACTGCAGTGTAAAAACCAGTCATCACAAGCAAGGGGAGTTTTGGACCTGCTGCCTTTCCCTACAGCCAAGTACCTTTTCAGGCCTACTATCAGGCCGCAGCCTGGGAGGTCGCCAGGCCTGAGCTCCCCAGCTCAGCCTGTCCCTTCCCCAGTACTGTTCCACCCTCAGTATCCTTAGCTCTCTTCAGGCAGCTAAGTCCATCTTCCTCTAAGGCTAGAGGGAGACTCTTTTGCTCCTACCTAGCAGCCCTTTTATAAGGGCCTACTACAGCCTGACTGAGGAGTGGCCCACCTGTGGCTGCTTCCCCAATCAGCCCAGGCTTGCTGCTTTCACCTCTGCAAAGCTGTTCCAGCCCCTTTTGGGCTGGAGCAGGTGACCACCCTACAGGTGGTCTACAGGCCATGATTTGGACCCTCTTTATTACAGGTAGAACACATACCCTAGATTTTTTTTGTCTCCTTTAGCTACCTAAAATCTGTAAGGAGATGATTTCTTATTATGTCCCAGAAGAAACCCATCAAATCTTTTGAGCCTTTTCTTGCAACACATACCTCCAGAACCACAAAATGAAATTGTTGCCCTCCACTGTACTTTTTCTATAACCTGCTTATTATTTCTTAAAGTATATCTGCAAAATGTAAATAATGTTCCAAGTGCAGGCTTTTTTAGCCCCTTAAATAGAGGAACTGATTGCTTTTAAATGTATTGACTTAAATACATCAACTTTTTATAGCCCTATTTTCATAATATTCTTCATCATCACTATCAGTTCCTTTCCCCCTCATCTAACTTGAATCTATATTATAATGCTTATTTACCTGGATATTCCCAGATGCATAAGCTTATATTTCTCAGTATTAGAAATCATGTTTTAGACATTTCCTATTTAAATGCTTATCTAAATACTACAGGTGGTCAGAAAATGGAATTTCTGTTTTGCAGAAAACTCTGACATTTCAAAAAAAAAAATTTTTTTTTGTTCTGAATCGGAACAAATAGTTGAAATATTTTTTTCACAAAATGGAAATTCTGAAAAAGTGACTTAGCGATCTAAATTTTTGATTCCAATAATGTCAAAAGAAAACATTTTGACAATGTCAAATTATTACAAAATATTATAAATATTATAAAATATTACATATGTAGAATATCAAACATAATATACAAATATATGAATGTAGTATAGAACTAAAATAGGTATTTTAATATAATGTAAAATTCTAAACGAAATGAATCAAAATAAAGTCAATATGAACATTTCATCTATCAAAACCAAATATTTTGTCACTATCAACTTGAAAAAGTTGAAATGATTTGATTTGACATTTTCTCAGTGAAAATGTCACCATTGACATGATCCGGAGAAATGCTTCAATTTTGACAAAACTGCATTTTTCGATGGAAAACTGTGCTGTCAAAAATTTCTTGACCAGCTCTGCTAAATACTTCCTGTTATTTCACTTTTCACTGTATTAATCTTCTTACTTACATTTTACAACATCTGAAGATTTGGACAAATGTTTCTGTAGCTCCATTTTTCATGTACTAATGAACACGTTAAGAAGGCTTTGTCCCTGCACTTCAGCTTATGAAGCCCCATGTTTGCATCTTCTCTCCATTCCCCCATCCGTCTGTCTATCTAGTAGAATTTATAGATGGTTTAGGTACAATAGTGATAAATGACATATATGAATCCAAAAACATACAGATGTATGTGAAGAGTCAGTTCTCCTTCTTGCTTGAATGTTTCAAAGGATCTAAAAAGGAAGCTTCATGTTCAAGAACCAGATAGCAATAGTGACAAAGAGTCCTGTGGCACCTTAAAGACTAACTAAAATTTTAGAGCATAAGCTTTCGTGGGCTAATACCCACTTCGTCGGATTCTCTGATTCCAGATAGCAATAGTTGACAGTGAAAATGAAAATGTTTTTAAATGTTGGGGCAGATGCCCAGCTACCGTAAATTGGTATTACTCCACTGATTTCATCCATTTAACCTGGCTGATTATCTGGCCCACAATGAGTTAAATATCAGTTTTCTGAACCAAGAGTCATTGCATGAAATTGTGGTCATAAAAATGACTCAAATAAGATCAGCCCATGCTAGGATAAGAGCATACAGTACAAACTAATTAACCATTTCAGGTGATTTTTAGCAAAGCTTTCAGAAATTCATCGCTCCATCTTGCTACTTTTATTGTGTTCTTTCATTTACATACATATTTTAAAAAAAGTTTATTCCACAGTTTTAGGAAGTAGCTCACTGGTAGTTCATCTCAAACAGGCTAAAGAATGTCATTTCTACATTGCAACAGATACCATGGGAGGGGCCAGGGGCCAAATAGTCAATGGTAGCTCACAGAACATTGGGTAATCTTTCAGGCTGACAACTTCACACTATTCAGGTCTGAAACATGCAACACAGGGTGCTGGAGTAGAGCCCTATGCGGGACTATATTTTTAATCCCACTTCTATCCTGTCCTGCAATACCCACTCCCACTCACTACTACATTGTTTCTTGCATTTTTATCCCTCTCCCACCCATAAAAATCTTAGATCCTGCAAATCCCACAAGAGAGAGAGAGAGATTCCCCCATGCTGCTTTAAAACAGAACAAAAAAGGTGTTAATATTTATATTATATATGTTACCACTAAACGATTAAAACAAATCTTGCTTAAACCACGTAAAAATACTTTAACTCCTGTTATAATAGACATCAAATCTCTTTCTAGCCCTCACTTAAATTTAGTTTTTAAACCTTTACTTAAAAAAAAAGAAAAAATGCTTTATATTGCTGAAATTATATTTATCACGAACTGATGAGAGATTTCGTGTTTTCCTGCAATTTCCCACAGTGTGTTTTTTTGTCCACTCAATTCTGGGCACAACAGAGTACATTTTGCCTGCTTCCTGTACTATAGCAGAGGGTCCTGTGGGACCCATCGGATCCCAGTCTCACTGCAGGGCTCTACACAGGCTGAGGTTAAACTGCTGAAGGAGTTTCAGCCCAAACCTGCAGCCTAATTTATAGCCAAATCTTTGAGCCTGGAAATCATTGCATCAGACAAGAGAAAGTGAAACGAAAGTCTACTGATTAATGCTGAAAACTTGCTACAGCTTATTATATCAGACCATTCTTACAACTCTATTCTGACCATCCTCAAAAGAACATCGTCAACAGATACACAATAATCTGTGAGGAATATGTTGGAAAAAGTTACAACCAAAAATGCAGCCACCTGCTTCAGGAGATGCAGCACACATTTGGAATGCGTTTTACCTATACACCTCTAAGACTTGGATTCATTAGAGCAAACTGAAATCCACAGGTTATATTCAAGAGAGAGTTCAGAAACAACAAAAAGCTTGTAAAGATAGGAAAGACAGATGTCGTCCTCACCTCCACTCATGAGAATCTTATTGCTAGTTCAGTTAACATCCTCCACCTATCTGAAAAGGGCACTTGAGAAGTCAGTGATAATCCAAGTAAAGGCCTGGTGTTGCCACTTATCCAATATCTTGACCTCTTTCTGGGAAAAATACAAAGGATATTTTGAAAGCAAGGGAGAGACACTACTACAGTCCCACTTATAAATAAAATAAAAAATAATAAATAAATAATAATAATGAAGAGTCCTGTGGCATCTTAAAGACTAACTGAAGTATTAGAGCATAAGCTTTTGTGGGCTAATATTCACTTCGTCGGATGCACGCAGACGACGAAGTGGGTATTAGCCCATGAAAGCTTATACTCTAATACTCTAGTTAGTCTTTAAGGTGCCACAGGACTCTGTTATTTCTGCAATTCCAGACTAACATGGCTACCCCTCTGATTAATAATAATCATAAAATCCTAAAACAAAGCAAGTTTATTAAATTTAAGGTCAGATTTATCTAAGAGAAAAAGCCCTGGGTAGGTGAAGTCTGATCCTGCAGCCCTTATTATATGAGTCATTCTCTTGACTTCACTGGAACTAAGATTGTGGATAAGGGCTGAAAGACTAAACCGAGAGGTATTTTATTTTGTATTGTAATGAAAATACTGTTTTTCTAATTACTTGAAATGCACAAAGCTTCAGTACAAATTATCAGAGAATTTTATAGAATATAATTTCCAGAACATCAGCAAGCCCCATTTTTGCCAAAGACACTGCTACACATACTTTTGTTTTAACGTCTTCTCCAGGAGATAATATTTATAGCATCATGCATTCATCTATAGATCTCAAAGTTCTTTACAAAGGAAAACAAATGGCATTTATACCCATTTTAGAGATGGGGAAACTGAAGTACAGTGCCCAAGAATCTGGGACTAGATGCTAGATCTTTCTGACTCCTAGCTTAGCACCCTCTATTGGGCCATTCCTGTCTCCAGTGCATAGAGACAACAATATAACATACAGGAGATTTGTGAACAAATCATCTCCATAGATCAGAAAATCTAAATTATTGCCTGACTTAAAGACCTCCCATATCACAAAGCAGTGTTTCACAAACCACCTCAGAATAATTTTAAGTAACATAAACAGTGTTAAAAACTACGGTCCCAAACAAGAATTAAATGATTGAAACAGAAAAACCATTTCACTCATGCCATGCTCATCAGACGACATAAACACTGTACAGTGTACAGCATTGTTATGTTTTCTTATAAGGTTATACAGCAGTCTTGTTCAGCTACAAAGATTAAAGCCCCAATCCTGCAACTGGCTTGGTATGAGCAGACACCTGTAGAGCCCAATTGATCTCTCAGCATGATTTCAATAGGGTACCCACGGGAACAGAGTTCTGTTCACACAGAGCAAGTGGCAGGATCATAGCACAAGGGATTACATTACATCTCTGATAGGGAGCTGACCTCAGAGTTCACAAGACTGGGGAATAGGCATCCCACGATACAACAAGACATTCTTCCAGCTATGCACAGGTGGCTCTAGTGGCTTTATTTCTTCCACACAAACAGCAAGGTCTATTGGTCAATCCTTAATGGCTCAGATAACTCTAATCTTCATGTATTAATTGGCCACTTTGCTATTCAAGCAAGTGGCACACTGAGGCTTCTGACCGGCTCAAGCTTGCAGTAGTTTCATCATTATCTCAACTACATAAAATCTCTAAAGGGGGCAAAGGTTTATGGCCTTGTGCTCTGATGTCTCTGAGCACAAACATGTTTCTATCCAAAAACAAATTGCCTATTACTGAGCTATTCTGGCCAAATATCAATAACATGACAATAGCTAAGTATTCAGATGTCGCCTGCTCATCTAATTACATGACATTTCAAGAATAAGAACTGAAAAATATAGAATATAACAGAGAGATAAAGGGGCAAGTCTTATGTTATTACCATGGCTTATAATAGTTATAAAGCTACTAAACAGAAAAATTGAAGATAAACACCTCAGATACTGAACAGAAAAATTAGAGTGAGATTTTCAAAGGCAAAATGAGAATTAGATGCCCAACTCCCATGACTTCCAATGTGAGTTAGGCACGTAACAAGTTTTTGTGCCTTTGAAAATCTCTCCTTTAAGGAACAGAAAGCCTAAAATCAATGTAGTTAGACTGGTTCAAATCTGGAGTAACACAATAATCAATCAGGTCTAGGACAATTAGGTCCAGACAAACTCAAGTGCCAAAAATTACAATTGTATTCTTCAGTAGTCCCATTGTATATGTAACTTTAAAGAATATCTCGCTTTGAATGTTTATTTTAGTACTTCCATTTTGTAAAACACTAACACCCAGGCATGTAGGGCTATTTCTTTAAGTGATTTAATCGGATTCCTATATTCCTTTTCATTCTGATATTATTCTCAGCTATGAACTTTGAAAGCCATCAAACTATTTTGCCTTTCAGTTTTGTTGATAACTTTTGGAACTGAAAAAAAGCTAAAGAACTGAGAGTACTTGGATCAAAAAGTACTTTTTTTTCTGTCAGACCTGTGCCAGCATGCTGCCTCTCCCGCACTACTCCAGCATTGGACCTTATCAATCTGAAAGAGCAGCCAGCCTTCTACTTAGTTAAAAAGTACAAACATCTGTTTTTGTCTCAGTCGTCTTTCAAGTAAAGATTCATTTGGCAAAATGGGTGGCAGGTTTGTAAAGTGGGCCACAGCCCCAAAGGAAATGAGTTGAGGCTGCATGCCACACTTGCTAAGAACTTTCCTTGCTATTAGGTCAAAATGATATTGTGAAATTTAGTCTTGCGGCCAAAATAGCTGCACCACCCTATACAGAGACATCATTCTAGTCTTACAATCCTATTCTTTCTATGCATCTATACTGCAGCACTGGAATGACAGGTAGCATCAACAACCTAAATACCATGTCTTGAAGAACTGTGTTTTATCAAAGCTACTCATCTCAATATGGAATTACAGTTTCTATGTGAATGCAGTTTGAGTCCTTGTGTTTTTAGATTTGCAATTTATTTACCCAGGAAATCGCAAAACAAAGACATCATGTGATTTTTTTTTTATCTTATTCAAGATTCCAATGAAGCTGATTAAGTGAGGAGGGGTTCCAGAGACATACTCAAAGTTACATAAGATTGCAGACATTAACAACTCTTCTTCCCACCACTTAACCATAACCTACAACCACTTATTATATCCACAATGGGTGCGATCCACAAAGGGACTTAGGGCCTGCAATGCTGAGCATCATAGTGCTACTTGTAGGCAACAAGAAAATCACAGGAACAACACTGTGATCCACAAAGCCTGAATTAGGTACGTAGGGTCCCCTATACAGTGAATGCAGGCAGGTAGTCACCTTAGAACGTGATCTACAAAAGCCAGTATGCTAGGTGGAGGCTGCCTACGGTAGCCAATGGTAGATGTTGATGAGAGGGGTTTGAGCTACGCCCTGCCCCTCTCTCAGAGATAGCGTTCTTAGTGTGGGCTGCAGGCAGGTGCCTAGCTCTGCTTAGTGATCCACAAATGGAAACCAGCTTGGAGTCAGGCAGGTTAGGTGCTTCAGCAGTTTCTTGTAGGAATGGGTTATATGCCTGCCTCGTTCTGCACAAAGTGGTCAGAGGAGGAGTAGGTGGTGGTGCCTACCTTATAACTTTTACCCCAATGACTATTTAGGTGTTTATCCAAAGTGAAACAGTCATTAGGCCAGAGAAAAAGAGAGAATGACTCCATAGTCCAGCAGTTAGGGTGCCCACTTGAGAGATGGGAGACCTGGGGGCCAATTCCCCTTGCTGCAGTCATGTTTTCATTATTTATGGAACAGCTTCAATGGGAGAGATGGAGAGCATTCTGGCACAGATCCTTTAATAGCTAAGTGGTAGGAGCACCTACCTGAGAGAAGGAAGTCTCATGTTCAAATCCTTTCTCCTTTTCAGGCAGAGAGGGGAGGAAATGAACCCATGGAGTGAGGTGGGCACCTCCCCCTGTGGTCAAATTTTGAATTGGACCGGATCTGATAGGGGGCCTCTGAGCATGCCTACTGGATTGAGGATCCTTAGGCAGCTGCTTATTTTCTCCAGTTCATGACCGTTCTGGGGCTTAGGTAGATGTATCCACACACCTAGAGGGAGACAGCAATGCACTTGCCTGGAGCAGAACCACAGATGCAAAGGGAAATTTTACCCTGAAAAATTAGGCTCCGAGTGAATTTAGGCATCTACAAGGTTTGTTGGGAGTTTTGTGGATTGCAGTGGAACTACAGCTGGGACACAGGGAGGCAAAGAAACGCTCCTGAAGCATTTTCTAAAACCAGAATGATTTTTTTAAGTGGGCCCACTGTATATGTGCAATATGACTTCTTGACATGATCACTTTTACAGGGTATAGCCTAACATACCTTCTTATAACAGTTTGTAATCAATATCTTAATTTGTACTTAAGTACATTTTAATTTTGTCTTTTGCTCTTTTCAAATGAATACCAACTTCAATGCTATAACGGTAAGGCTCAGATTCAGCCACAAACACAATTAAGTGCCAACAGGACTTCAGCACATGTATTAAGTCAAACAAATGCTTACTAGTTTTGTAGAATAGGTATAGATTTATGCATGTGTTTAACTTTAAGCAGTGTTTTGTTGAATCAGGGCTTCCATTCAATACAATTTTTTAAAAAAATGTAGCCAGAGTACAATTACAGGGTTCTTTAAACGTTACAACTGGGTCAGATCAAGTATTATATATCTGACTAATTAAAGAGATCTGACTTGTAATATATTGTAGCATACATGTAAAAGAAAGAAAATGCATGTGTAGATGATCACTGCATCAAAAAATGGATATGAGTAAATCTCAGCAAGCTGTGCATATTTGTATCCTTAGCAAATTTAGACAACTATAGATTAGCTGAGCTTCTGATGCTTGATATAGTCAGTTCAATTAGAAGAATTGTCTGCAATGCTGCTTCAGGACATCTTACCATTGCAACATCACTAACCTCTATAGCCAACAGAAAGGACCACGTAGGGCTTTAGACTGACATTAGTGATACAGTTGTGGAATGAGCGCAATACATAGCCCAGAGCATTTAGATATTTATATTAGAGTAGGAAATATTAAAGGTGCTTCCTCCCCGCAACCCTACAACTCAAGGCGCAATGGAGACATTAGAAATGTAGTAAAACTAGATGACTAATCGTCATTTGTATGCGAAATGAAGCAGTACTGTATTCATACAAAGCTTAAGATACTTCAAAAGAAAATACTCCGATTTATCTTCCATGTATTTTTATAAATGCCACAGAAAATATTGTATATTATACCTTAAAACATACATCTGGGAGGAATGCAATCAGTTGCTCTTTTATTGTTTCCCCAAACAAACCTATTTCCTACAAGCTGTTCCCATATCTTTTGTGCCATATCCAACTTCCCAGAAAAACAGCAGGAAAACAAAGTGTGAACTCAAAACAACCCATTTCCACAGAACAATGCACTATACTAAGAAGAGGGGGGGGGAATAAAACAAAAACAAAGCAAAACAAAAAACCCGCTATTTTGATACTGCTAAAGGACTTGAAGAAAAAAGGAAGGAGGAACTTTAAAAGTCACAAAGAGGAAGAGTTGTGCAACTGCAAATATGCAGTAAGCATATTGCCAACTATTTCAAAGGATTTGAGGTTTCAAAATCATACAGAAGCTTAACTGATTACCACCTTGGGTTTTAAGGTTCCAAGAACACCTTTATATGTCCAAGATCCAGAAATGGTTGTATCATTTTATACAATGTACAAGTCGTGATTTCAATTGCTTCAGTAATGAATATAAACAAATGCAGTTTATGCTTCCAGCAATAATCAAAGTTTGTAACACATAAAGTACGGCAAACACCCCACATTATTCTATTAGAAGAAGAATACAGAAAATTTAATTAATTTAATTTATTTCCTGGATGAACGGTGCAATCTTTGAAGTTGATGAGACTCATTTAAACCAGGAAAACCCAAGCACTGAGCTCCCGCAGGTATTCTGCACGTAGTTCACGGAGACAAATCTGATAAAAGCCAGTGACAAATGTCAGTGTTGTTTCTAAGTCCTGTTTCCATATCTGGGTTGTCAAGGACATAAAAACAGAAAATAAGGAACAGAATTAAGTGACAAAATATTTTAGGTGCCCTACCCAAAACAGTGTTGCAAGTCAGAAGACACCATTTTTAGAACAAACTTGGCAACCAGCACTAGACATAAGCAGACTAAGCAATTGCTTAGGGCCCTGATCAGCTCAAGGGAGCTCCCTATTCGCTTTTTAGTATGTGTGGGGGGGGGGGCGCCCGCCCCCACAAAAATATTCCTGCTTAGGGACTCCAATGGGCTAGCACTGCCTCTGCTGGCAACTATAATACATAATCCCCATTAACGAATCTGTGTAATCTGAGAAATGATTTGAAGTTGAGCCCATGCTGTTCTTTCAGTTCAGAAATGCGGTTGGTATTTGTTTTCTATAGATAAAAGGTGTAACACAGGTTTTATAATCATTTGCAATGAAACTCTATTGTTTAAAATAATTCCATGAATTAATGCTAGATTGATCTGACGGTGAAATACGTACTCTACTGGGAAGATGATACAGGAATATAGGGCCACATTCAGCCATGCAGCATATCTATGTTGACTTCCCACTGCGGATTTTCTAACACCATGGGTGTTGTATCAAGAAAGAGGCTTTCCTCCTTCTCTTATTATTAATCATGATTATTATAGTAGTGCCTAAGGACCAACCAAGAATGTGGACAGGCACTGTACAAACACAGAGTAGCAAACAGTACCTGCCCCCCAAAGCTTACAATTGAAATAGATAAAGCAGACACAGGGTAGGGGAAGGAGTCTAACACACAAGCAGAGAGAACAATGTGATGGCAGCAAATGGCACATTAATTTTAATTTTTATCTTTTTAAGTAGATTTAATTTGGACAGGATCAGCTAACTGGAAAGAAAAAGGAAGGAAAAGAGGACATTGAAGGGAAAGGGGTGAGGGAGACAAGGCATAGGAGAAGAAGGTAAGACGGGCAGGCATGGCGAGAAGCGGAGATGAAGAGACCATGGGTACATCTACACTGGAATAAAAGACCTGCTGCATGGCCATGGCTGGCCCGGGTCAGTTGACTCGAGCTTGCAGGGCTCAGACTGTGGGGCTAAAAGTTGCTGTGTAGATGTCTGGGCTCAGGCTGAAGCCTGAACTCGCAGACTCTCTCCCCTTCCTGAATCCCAGAGTCCAGGTTCCAGCCTGAGCCTGAATTTCTACTCCACAACTAAACAACCTTGTAGCCTACGCACCACGAACCTGAGTCAGCTGACACGGGCCAGCCTTGAGTCTTTAATTGGGAAAGAATTGGGGCAGTCAATCAGTACAGGGCAGAAAAGGTCATCTGAAAACTGCAGAAAGTTCTCTGAATCTGAATGTTTGAAGCTCCCTGCTTTGGCTGTTCTGCAGCTGATCCCAGGGGCTGGAGCTACTGGCTTGTTGTTCTCTGCATTTTCCCCCCAAGGCCACATGACAGATCAAAGGGGAGGTATCTCCTCCTTTCTGGGCAGCCTGCAGCTGGCAAACACCAGCTTAAAAACTGCTATTTAGCGGAAAGAGTTTGTTGGGCTAGTGCAGCAGGGCGATGCATTAATTCAATACATGCCAGTGGCAGTCTCTCATTATTGCACTCTTCCTATGGAATCCACCCACTGAGATTAAAGCTCCCCTCCCCTAGCAGAAATTGCAAAGAAGTGCAGGTGGCAGTACCCTGGCCTGCACTTCCTGGAGTAAATTTCCCATGCAGCACACCCACAAAAGTTAAGATGTTTCTACACCTGAAAGAATCCTGTCTTTTAGTGTAACTGCTGACTTGACTTCTTAGAAAGTAATGAACCAACCAACACTGAACGCAAACAAAGGCTATTAGTCAATGGAAGCTAGGGTATTTTTGTCTGTTTGTTTCCTATGACAGCCTAAAGGTTGAAATTTGACAATGTGAAGTTTTAACAGGAGTTTTAATCATATCGTAAACGATTCATGTAGAACAGGTCAGGGGTACCTGTGGGCGCTTAACAAGTTTGCAATCAAGCCACCACTTATATATGCCAAACTATGAATTTAGGTGCCTAGCATTAGGTATCCAAGTTTGAACTAAATATTAGTAACTACCGATGATTTCAATCAATATTTGTAACCAAGGTGAAAGGGGTTCAGATATAATGTTTAAATGTAAAGGTTTACAGGCTAATCCTACTCCTATTAAAGTCAATGGCAAAACTCACACTAACATCAGTGAGACAGAATTGGACTGTCTGGGTGTCTTTTAAAAATCTGAAAGCCATCTGAAGCCTTTGATCCAAACACGTCTCCTGTGGGACTGTAAAAAAAGAGTGCTGCCTTCTAAACAAACTCTTTTGTATGACAGAAGCAATCAGATCCAATGCTTCAGTGAGACAACTGATCATTCTAGGTTTACAAGGATCATTTTGCTTCCTCGCATAGAGAACTGCACCACTGTCCACGTACATTATAGACCTGTCACGTTCCTCTGAAGCATCAGGGCAAAGGTCACTATTGAAGGCACGATGCTAAACTTGGAGAGCAACTCTTGTTGATGGTTAGTTGTCACTGGAATAAAAAATTAGCCTTAGCTACATGGTGCTGTAGCTCCCTCCTAATTACAATGTTGAACATTTTGGTCTCAAGGATCTCTACATACTCTACTTATTTAATTTCTGCCATGTCTTGCTGTGTTTGTGCTTTCTCATACAAACTGTTTTGTATGTTTCATGTACTGAATGGTAGCAGAAAAATTACACACTCAAATACATACAGTATACAATTAATAATTTGCAAATCATGTCCTGGGTTCTGCGTTTCGCCAGCTACAATTCAAGGCATCACTAACACAAAATGCTCTGACGAGGTGTTAGCGCTGAAATCAACTCTTCCGAAGAAAACCATTTTGCTGATCTCGAAACTTGGCAGTTAAAACATCTTCCATTTTGCCCTTAACACTTACTCTTGTGAGTATTTCTATTGACATTAATGGGACTGTTCTCATAACTAATGATTAATAATCCTCTGTATTTGTGTCCTTCTCAAAACACCTAATAAATTAAACTTCATGGTGGTCTGTAAAGTACCAGTATCTGAGTATTATTACACTTATTTTTACAGCTGGTGTAAAGTATAGAGAAGTTAATGCTTACACTGACTTCAGTGGAAGCTGTGTACGTTCAGCACCTCTGAAAATCAGGCAGTAGATGTCTCAGGTTGACCACTTAAAATTACTGGACATTTGAAATTTCAAACTTTGGGGACTTGCTGATGGTCAAACAGTGAATCTGTGGTAAATCTGTGAATATATTCCAGGAATCCTGACATCTAGTCCTCTGCTCTAACTACGAAAACTGTATTTAGATAACCTATTTTGGCTCATGAATTTTCTTTAAAAAAATCTACCTACCTCTATTGTGTTACTCAACCTATTAATAAAATACAAAATGTTCCATGTTCCCGCCCAAATTAATTACCAACCGTTACATGAATTCATCTCTAAACAAAAATATACAAAGGTTAATAGAAAACTAATAAGTAGCAGGTTAATGTGTTAAAATATTGAAAAATGTTTTGGTGGTTTGATGTATTTTTGTTTTGGCATTACTATTGCCTGGGTGGGCTGAAGATGGGGGGCGGGGAAGACCTAACTTAGTAAGAAAGCTCCTCTAAAAAAATATGGCATCTAGACCCTAATCCTAGATCCAGGTTAAAGCTAGATAAACTGTGCTATTGTGTGTTTCAGAGGCAGTGGGCGATGGTTAGATGGACTGATTGTATAAGTCCAGTATAGTCTTGCAGAGGCTGGTATTAAGAAGCCCAGAGAAGCTAAAGGGAGATGGAGATTGCAGAGCCATAGAGCAGCCAAGGAAAGAGGTGAATTGAGAGAGAATATGAGTAATTTGGGTGAGAGAGGAGGCAGAGGTGGCAAAATAAAGTCCTAGAAGAGAATCAGAGTGATCTGGAGAGGCCCCAGAAGGTGATTAGAATGCAGGCTGAAATCTGTGAGACTGGAAAGTCCCAGAAGGGAACAGGATATTAGAAAGACCTTGGGAGTGAGGAAAGAAGATCAGAGGAGACTGTAGAAATCAGAGAGAGTCAAGGTAATATCTAAATGGATTTTGGAGTATATTCAGAGCAAGCCAGAGAGAGGAAAAAGAAATTATATGAGAGTCATTTTTGTTAAAATTGCAAAAACTCAGCCTGCAAACAGAAAGCTTGCAAACCATAACCAACTTCCTCTGTTGCTCCCTGAAGTTTCTTGGTGAGTTATATAAGTCCACAGACTTCTTCATTAAAGTTTCCTTGGGCTCCAAAAAAAAAATGATGGAATTGGCATTTGGTATTTTTAGAGTAGTGTTGAATAACTGACAAGAATAGACTTGATATGGTTTTAAATTTCCATAATGCACTACTAGAGAAGATAAAGCATGAGAAAAATACAAGGAATTTGTGAAATAAATTCTTCAGCTCAGATTTCTTCCGATCTTCAGATAGATCAGGAAATCACAGTACAGTCTCTACTAAACAAGTACTATTAAGAAAAACCCTTGTTATTATATGTGAATCTTTGTTCTACTGGCACTTTTGTTAAAAGATCAGTCTAGTACAAAAATTGGAACTGAAATGGTGTGTGCAAGGAAGTCCATGAAATTAGGACTCATTCTGTGTATTTTGTTGAAGTTTAAAAAAAATCTGTCAGAAACCACATCCAGAGAATAACAATAAGTAACTGATCTTCATCCAGATATGTTTAGCATACTCCAGGTTAAAGTACTATATTGTTAAGAAGACTCTGACAATGTGAATGTGACATATTAGACCAGATTACGCCTGGCTGTTCCACAGCTGGGTAAAGGTGGGTGCAAGAAACCTTCATTGCCCTCCTGGGCAGCATCTGGACACAACTGCAGGGCCCATACTCCCAGGGATAAAAACACTGCTCCCTTTGTCCATCTGCTGGGGCTCAAGACACCCCAAAGAGAGAAGGGTGACACTGGGAGATGGCAGGGCTATAGCTCCAACCCTCACATACAAGGCAATGGATCAAGGAGGAGTGGCAATATTTATACTCCTGCATGCTAGTGAGCTCCCTGTAGGGCTGTGGTGGCCCTATCCCACCCTCAGTGCAAGGCTATGATTAAGCGAATAAGACTCACTTTATGAGCCAAATCTTTTTAAAATAGAGACTCAAGGTCTACCCAGCTGCACACACAAATACAATCACGAATTGCTAGTTAGGCACCTGACCATTGGTTTGCTCACGGATTTGCCTGATTTACATTGATAATCGTGAATCACAGGTATAAGTTTGTGTGGCTCTTATTGCTTGTGGATATACACCTCTTGAAAATTTGGCCCTCTGTTTTCTCTGTGTCAGTTAATTTATACGGCTAGACTGTCATACACACTGGCCCCATTACACCAGTCTGGCAGCTTAAACAGCCTTTAGAGTGGGTGAGACTGTAATTTACATTCACTTTAGTTTAAAAGAGAATTCAGGATTCAAGCTATAGTGTCTTCTTTATCTTTTTAGATGTCTGCTCTGTGCTAGGGTGATAATTTCAGGTAATCTTTCTGAAAAATTTCCAAATCCTTTCCCCCCTTCAACATGGAGATGATTCATTCCTTCTCCAAAAAATTCCCTTGCTAGGTTCTTTGCTCTCTGAATAACTGCTCCGTATTTAACACCACTGGATTGCATTTATTAGTGATCATTCCAGTCACCTGAGCAATCTTTTGCAAATCTTTTTTAAATAAGTTATGTTGTCCCTCTTCCTGCTCAGTCTCAAGTTCTAGTGTCATCTGCAAACTTGGACATTTATTTTCAATATGATCCAAATCCTATTTTCTATACCCTACTCTATTCTATAATAAAAGTCTTAAGAGGCTAATTCCTAGGATCCCAGATGTCCAACTTGGTAAGTTTCCACATACGGCTATTTTTGACTCCTGCTATAGACAACGCAGTGTTGCCAACTCTCATGATTTTGTGTCTCACAATATTTGGTGTTTTTCTTAAAGCCTAAGTTTCTAGAGTCAGCTGAATACACAAGAATCTTAGCTTTTACTTCAAAACAGCCCCAGGAAGCAAAGGTACTTTGAATGGAACTGAATATATATATACTCCAGAAAGTTTACTCATAGTACGTGATGAGTGTTTTCAAAAAAGTAAAGTGAATCTAGATGTTACCGTGATGTATAATCCAGGTAGCTTGGAATGGACATAGGCACTGTTATAAAACATGGGGACTTAAAAATTAAATCTCTATGACTTGAATAGAATTTTATAGATGGTACTATATTTAAAAAGGTACTTAACATCTATAAACACATATTCAAAAGGGAAAGGTCTATACCTGCACAGTCTCCAGCATTCTTGCCAGCTCTGCAATTTCAGAATTTATAGCCTAATGCTCGTAACTGCTTCAATCCTGATCAAAATCAGGCCACTTATTAAGGTGCTTTAAGAACCTAAATTCAGGCTCCTATTTTTGAAAATAGTGGCCACTGCTTTTAAATACATCCTAGTAACCTTGACTCCCCAGGCAAACTACTCTTACAATACAGTTAGAGATGGAGAGATTTATCAGCCACTTTTCTTACCTTAATAGAACCAGAGATGGCCCCAACCTGTAAAATTTGGACCTGGATCTAAGCTTCTGCAGAGTTAAACTGAGGCCCATATTTAATTTCAGCCTTGCAGTTATAAAAAATAAATGCGTGAAAGCCCAGAGATCCTAAATTAAGGTTAAAGTTGGAAAAAAAAATCCCAAACGTTTGAAACTCTGGAAATACAGGCTTAAGAGTCCACAAATAAACGTTACTCCATATTGATACCAGAGAAACCTATGCAACCACATTTTGCACCCTTTTATCAATTTCTGTATGAGCCACATGTTCCCTCTTTAATAGCCCATGCTTCACCTAATCTTCGCAGCTGGTTAAAACTAATAATCAAACCTTCTTTGGATGAAAAATGGCTTTTCAACAAAATGAAAATTTTTGTGAAGAAAATTCTGATTTTGTTTAACTTTTTTAAGGGAAAAGAACATTTCTGACAAGTTCTACTAATACCATGTGAACTACAACCTCACTACACAGGAGCTCTACCTTCTAGGAATGAGCTATTTAGAGCGCATCATCTTGCTTCTTACCTACCAGACACAGGGCAGGTCTACACTAGAAGTGCTACATCGCCACAGCTGCACTGCTGTAGCACATCTGGTGGAGCCCCTTTATTCTGACAGGATAGTGCTCTCCCGTTGGCATAATTACTCCACCTCTGCAAGGGGCAGAAGCTATGTTGGCAGGAGAGCGTCTCCTGCTGACATAGCGCCCATGTGGACAGCGTTTAAGTCACTGTAACTTCTGTTGATCGGGGGGTACCTTTTTTACACCCTTGAGTGACATAAATTAGATTGATTTAAGTGATAGTGTAGACCTGCCCACAGATCAACAACCAAACCCTCCCACTCCAGCTGGGGGGAGACAACACTATTTGCATATCTCACCATGTACATATGATCCGCAACCACCTGTACTAGCTAACATTCCACTACCTTTTTAATACACATTACAGACACCACTGTACTTAAAAGTATACAAATAGTGTTTTGTTTTATAAGTTCAATAAAAATATTTATGGAGAAAAACATCTTGTTTAAATTCCATAGGCCTTAATACAGCAAATCATGGAAGCATGTAGTTCACTTTAGGCATCAAGAAGACCACTAACATGCTTTAAATTAAGCATATGGTTAAGTGTTTTGCTGGATCAGAACTATAATGCCCATGCACTCATAAGTTTCCCTCCTTAGACTCTCCTCAGAGCTCTCCTTTTAGCTGTCTCTACAGCCTTGAATGACCCAGAGCACTATGAGCCTGAATTAACGTCCATTGTAGTCAATGGAAAGACTCAGCACCTTAAATGGACAGGGATTTTGCTGATCAGAAGCCAGGACAGGAAGCTCTGAGGAAACATAAGAGTTACCCTGTTTGTTGGTTTGAATATTTGTTTTTTGTTTTGGAATTTACTGACTGTAAATCTGCAAGGAAGAAACTCGGTAATCAGAGACTTTGCCAAGTTGTGTTATTTTGGTTATATCAGAACTCCTGAAATAAACCCAAACTCCAGAGAGTTTTCTGTGTTCAGACCTGTGCCTCCTGTGAACTCACTCACTCTGGCTAGCTGCTCAGAGCCTCGCTGAGTTTCCCCACACCATTACAATGCTGGGTAAAATGGAGATTTGGTTATGTGCCCAAGGGCACATTATGGGTCTGGTTCTCCTCTCACATTCATTTTACACCACTGTAGCTGCTTTCACTTCAATGGATTTAATTATAATTTACACCAGCATGAAGGAGTGGAAAATCTGATTCAATGAGTTCAGTGGGCAGAGTCAGAAACAGATTCCCAGAATTTCTGATTTTGAGTTCCGTACTCTCACCACTGAGCCACACTGCCTCCTGCTTAAACAAATATTGATTGAACCACTCAAACTTCTCATTTGTTTTCTTAAAGAAAAGGGTCTGATTAAGCTTATTTTGAAGTAATCTTTATAGAGTACGGTAGCACACCACAGACATTATACATCTCAGAAATATCAAATTGTTCATCTGAAGTGTCAACAAAGAGATACAGTATGGGAACTTAAAAAAATCATATATTTAGAAAAGGTCTGGCATGCAAAAAGGGGCTTCTGTATGAATCAGTTTGCGTCTGTGTTCATTAAGAGCATCAATTCAAATACTCCTGATTGTTTCACTTGTTTATGAATCTCGACCTTCGTAAGGCACTAAAATGTGCTGTCTCCTAAAGATGTTCCCTGCCGATATGACACACACTTTGTATTGTTTTGCTGCACACAAGCATTAATATCCCAGAGGTAATCCACCCTTCTTTTAACGGCTGATGACAGGTCGAATGGCTGAGCAAAAATCAGTTGAAGGAAAAGGAAGTCTTGTCGGAAATGAGATTAATCTTGTAACGAGTGTTCAGCCCTGATAACCCATCTGTGCAGAGAACTGCTTTAACTGGAGAGCAATTAACCTTCACCTGACAAGCTCTGTCCAACCGTTATAAACAGCATTAAAGGCACAGGTCCCCTTTTCTTTCTTCCTTTCTTTCTTTTTTTCTGTATAGACTAAATAATCAGATTTTTCATTCCGTGAAAACTGTATGTGCAACAGTGCACTCATGCCAAATCTCAGGAAAAATTATGAAATGGCAGTGGGCTTATGGATACGCTGTGAATTGTATCTTTGATCTTTGCCCTAGATGGCTGATCTGGTTAGCAAAAAGAAATCATTCTGACCACTTCCAGTAGCTGTTGTACCATGGGAATATCCTACATATAAGTTATCAGCAAAGTTTATGTGAGTATGTCAAAGATAAACAAACAACAACAACAAAAATCTTTGCAAGTTGACAAGAGTTAGCTCAGTCTGTTTATGTTTAATCCCTTTTATTTAACAATCCTGGCAGGGTGGATTGCGTCATTGTACCACTGTTGTGCTTCTTAAGGCCCACATTTAGGAACGACCTAGATTTTTGCCCTGTGGATGGGTGGAGTTTAGGTATGCTCCAGAAGTTAGAAGGTTAGAGGTTAATGTAGCTGTGAAGACTGCTCAGTACATGACTGCCTTCTTCTGTCAGATAATACCAACAGATTGGTTGGAGCACAGGTTATGTTTGAAAGTGTCTATAAGTCTAATTCTAAGAGCTGGAGTTGAAATGCCACTATGTTTTAAAAAGAATATCAGTTTAAATAACTGCCCTTCTGAAAATGATATCCATCATCGCTGTAGCAGTTATGGGGTAACAGAACTTGGGTCTATTTTTCAAAGACAGGCCACAATGTGTATGATATAGAACAAGCTGAGTGGCATAGCACTGCTCAACCTTGTGGGCAAAGGCTAAAATACTTATCTCAGTTATACTAGCAGTAAACTGGAGTGAGTCCTTGGAATTCAATGAGTTACTGGCTGAACAATAATCAGAATCTGGTCCAAAGACAGGAAGCAGGTTCTAAATCCCTGAACAACTGACGTGAAATCCTTGACCTGTTGAAATCCATGGCCAAATTCCCATTGACTTCAATATGGCTGGGATAGCATTCCAGGTTTCTAAAAGATTTGTCCTTCTATTCATGTATCTGAAACTACTTACCTAAATATTACTATTACCATTTGAGTTTTTATGCCTTTGTTTCTCTTCCCCTTGATCCATGTTTCTCTTTTCCATACCTCAAGTCCATACTTGCACATCAGTCATTGCCTAATTTGTCTGCCCAATAAGGCAAAATTTCCATTTCAGTTAGTTCAAATAAGTATACCTTGCATAGCAGATTACAAGCGCCATCTATGACTCATTAATTTATCGGGTAGGTGCCCTAAGCCACATATTGGACACACCAGTGTTAGCTCTGGTTAGAGGTGTTAACTGGGTGGCAGAAGCACATAAATAGGGAAGGTAGGGAATATCTCCTCAGTTCCTCATTCAGTCTACCTGGCCTGCCACCAAACCACCCATCCCAATGCATAGATCCCCTGTTCTATAGAGGGCCTTCCATGTGGCTGCTCCTCTTCCCATTTCCACATGGGCAGGGAAGAGCCTTTGGTTAATACAGAACCCATGAGAATAGATGTTTGTGTAAGAAATGAGTAGACATCAAGGAAGAAAAAGACTCTTCTAGTCCATCTTGCTGCCAATGACAGATTGTTCCCTACAGTATACTGTCATAATTTTGTCCACGTTTTTAAAGATTCAAGCTCTCTAACCCATGAGATTATGAAACAAAATAAAACCCAATCTTGGTATTACTACTACTACAGCACCAACACGCGGGGTGGAGATGGAGGAAGGCTGGGTCTCAAAGAATCCTAAAGTACTTTAGAAACATAGCATAACATATGGGGCTACCAATGTGATAAGATAGAATTTGTAGTTGTAACTGCTGATCCCTGGTCTTTATGTAAACAAATCTGGTGCACTGTGGTTTAAATTGAAACAGTGATAGCTAGAGAATTCCCATTATATTGAACACTTAGTGGTTAGTTCCTTTTAATGAATTAGATATTAGCAGATAGGAAGTTCCTATTGAAAGCATTTCCTGTATTGGTATTCCCTGATTTGGCAAGTTATCAGGGTAGGAAATTAACACAGGAAGTATCTGTCTACAGACCTTTTATCATCAAGGTAATTGCTGTGGCAGCATTTTAATGTTTACCAAGGTAATAAACATATAGTCTAAAAAAAGATGTTTTTCAGTTCTAAAGAACAAGGCTTCAAAAAAAGGATATCACTGTATATAATCATAAACGTCAAAATAGCACTGAAATGCCATCATCTGTTCCCTCTCAACAAAATTGAAAATGGTAATTAAAGTGAGAAATTTCCTTTTTCTAGTGGGAATGTGGTTTCTAGGGGGAGTGCACTACTGATTAGGGAAGAGAACTGGAATCAGGACTCTTGGGTTCTCTTCACAGCTCTGGGGCTCCCTCATTCTCTCAGACAGTTGTAAAGTCCTTTATGGACACATTTTCAGGTGATACCATCTTAAATAATCATTCTCCCTCCTTGGAATTTACACACTCCAAATACTTGTAATTTATCATCTCTCTCTTAATCAAGCTATGTACATTCTGCTCTTAATAAACTATATTTTTAGTTGGTGTAAATTGGCATAGTTCCATTAAACCAATGGAACGACACGAATTCACACCAGTCAAGGGTCGCCGTTCCCATCAATGGAGTTATACCCTGGGTGAACTTGGCCCATTATATCTACTGCATTCTCTCCAGCCACTGATTTTCAAACTCTGTTTTAAAAAAAACATTTAATTTGTCTGGCACAATGCATTCTTTACACACTGCTTATTGCCCAGGGTTCTTGTAATCTTCAGATGTTTAATGATGTTGCTTTTATGTTAATATTTGTTCCATTATTTTACTAGTGAAAGAAGTGAGACACTTAGGATGATCATTTCCACAGTGTCTTTCCCCTCTAGGTCACTAGTTCAAACTCAGCACAGGCGAGCAGATTGAAAATCATTTCCAATATCTATATCATGATCTAGGTGAAATAAGTTATTGTTCTCATTTCTATTCCTAATGGGATTGCTATCCACATAACAAAAACTGTCAGCACTGCTCTCAAGGGAGAGAGAACATAGAAAGCAGCAAGAAGAGTCTGCCACTTGTGTGATTGGCACTTCCTCTTACTATTGATTTCCAAGACAAATCTCACCAAATATCCTGCAGCTTCTATTTTCCCATACACCCTGATGGATATTCTATGGGTCTGTACAACTCCCTAAATTACTAAAAAATAAAGTGGGGATGAGACATTTATCCAGCCTGAAAACAGCTTATTCACAATGCTGTAGACTAGGTCCTGATCCCATAGACACATATCCCACACCTAGGTATAAGATTCAGCAACTGTATATGTAAACTCCTTGGGGCAAGTCTCTTGGCCACTTCTCTGTTCTGTACAGTGATGAGCACACTCAGAAATCAACAAATAATTTAGAAATAAACAACAACAGTAAAATAAGCAGTATATGGCAATTTGCTCAGTCCATTACCATGCACCTTTTCAATGCTGACAGTCAAAATAACTGCAGCTATCACTCCCCCTATTCCATCACTACCCAGCAAAGGAAGCTAATTTTTAATTAGCTGATTATGGGGCTGATCCAAAGCCTACTGGAAAAACTCCCACTGACTTCAATGGGCTTTGGATGAGACCCAGTGTACCCCACTATTTAATTTTACCTTGCTAAAAATGATAATATACGCGACATAAGCCAATTTTTTTCCATTTAACTGATTTCCTAAAGAAATCTGCTGAGTTGCTGTAGAAAGCTAAATTATATGGAGTAATCATTTTGAAATGAATAGTATGATATATTCCTATTGGATTATGAATTGCCATTTCAAAACTAAACATTTTTGTTTTGCCTTAACATTTCTTTAAAATGCCTCTGCATTTCTCAGCAGGAGATCTCCAATGTGTTCAAAATGTTTAATTCTACCAACATTACTGCTTCAAAGGCCTGTTGAAGTCACATGGAACTTTTTCAAAAACATGCTGTTTAGAGATAGCTTAGCTTCTGTTAAAACCAAACCAAACAAAAAATCCATTAGTATTTTTCATCCCTTCTTCTTTACTTAAAGAGTCATTAATATGGAAACTGTATCTTTGGATCAAAGTCAGGCTTGACGCAAGCAGGCATAAATCAAGTGGAGTTACAACAGGGCTGAATTTGGTCCTTTTTTTTTTTTTTTGGTTTATTGCATAAGATTTAATCTGCTCCTACTTGATGCCATAACTTTATGTTTGTGGCACTATAACTGTTTGTTCTGGAAATAATTGTGGGTCTGATCCTGCAGTCCTCATTTGAACGAAACTCCAATTTAAATCAGACAGTTTTGTCTGAATTAACGAGTACAGTGTCAGGCCAAAAGGCTTTAAGGCCCTGATTCAGCAAAGCATTTAGTTGTGTGCTTCACTTTATGCAGATGAGTAGTTCCATGGAAGTCAATGGGGCTATTTACTTGCTTTAGTCAGGCACATGCTTGAGTGCTTTATTGGTCTGAATCCAAATTAGAAACAAGCAACAAGGACCAATGAACTTTTAATATTTTGTTTTCATGCAACTAACCGAAATACACAATACTGCACAAATGATGTTTGCTGTAAAGTAATCACACCTATCTCTAAGCAGAATATGTCTCAAAGCTTTCCACAACACATCAGCAGGTTTTGAAACCGCCTTCAGTTGTACTTGGTTTCAAAAATATCTGAAATAAGCATTTTGCTTTTTGAAGGAGGGGAGGGGAGGGGAGGGGAGCAACAGTGCTATATAGAGTAGCTTGCAGTCGAAGACTAAGATTTCTGATGAAAGGTTTTTGTATTGTGTATATTGATTTAATCAGTACACCAATGGTCCACGGAAACCTATAGAATTTGTAACACCAACCTTAGCAACCTCAAGTATTCAAAACTCCTATATCAAATATATAGACACTTTATCTCACAAACAATAGCTTCCAAGTCAACCACACAAAGGAAACTAGTCATAAAAAGAACAGGAGTTCTTGTGGCACCTTAGAGACTAACAAATTTATTTCAACATAAGTCATAAACAGGAGACTGCATATATATTTAGAGGTAGATTAGGTTAAGAGAACTGTCCACATATGTAATTGATAAACCATTATAAAATGTCAATTATTAATTATTCAATAGCTTTTTCTTATTAAAAACAACTGTAACTGCGCTGGCAGGCAAGAAGAACAAAATAAGTGGGCCTGCGGTAGGATGCAGAATTCAAATTCCAATTGAAAATAGATATTTTTGCATTTGACATTCCTTCCAACACTGAAAGTTGATAGAAAAAAAGAAATTCAAGATAAATGTGTTAATATCAACCATAAGGTGAGATTGGATTGTTTTTTCACATTGTTCTGAGAAAGAAAAATAGAAGCCTACAATCAATGGCATTGTATTTACAGTGTTCTGCATACACTACACACATCTCCAGGTTACAATTTGCGCTGGACGAAAACACTGCCTCTTAGTATTTGATATC
This sequence comes from Dermatemys mawii, assembly GCA_007922305.1. Taxonomy (NCBI): domain Eukaryota; kingdom Metazoa; phylum Chordata; order Testudines; family Dermatemydidae; genus Dermatemys; species Dermatemys mawii. The sequence goes on along the minus strand of ML677384.1, from coordinate 699,553 downwards.
CCAATTGTCAGGAGGTCTTCTCTGCTTGAAGGAGCATTTTATCCTTCAGATGCCAAAAAAGATTTAGTCATTTATATGAATAATGAGAACATCCACAGTTAAATGGGTAACATAAATAAACAAATTAGAAATATAACCCCTTATGCTTCAGGGTTTAAACAACTACTAAATTATGGGGGTTAAGGAAGAAACTTTCTCTGAAGGCAAATTATTCTACACTTTTCCATCATAGGGTTTCTTGCACTTTCCTCTAAAGCAGCTGATATTGACCACTGGTGGATACAACCAACTGAACTCTGGACGACTGATTTGATCCTGTGTGGTTATTCCTAACGTATAAATGGAATAATTTATTCAAAAGTCCAGGACTGCGGTCAAAAAAGCTTATGAGTCTATTGAGTTTTGCCAATTAGTTTGACATCTCATTCCAGGACATTCTGCTTTCCATATAATCAGGGGAGAGTTATTAAGAGATAACAGGGCGTTAGAATTCATTAGCTCATCCACATATTAGCTTATTTACAGGATCACAGAGATGTCACATTCGTGACATAGGCCCCTGATCCTGGAAACACACACATACATAGTTAGATTTAAATATACCAAATAGTCTCAATAAAGTCCCAATAAAGCCGAGTGGACTACTCCTGTGCTTCAAGTTAAGAGTGTTAAGTGTTTGCAGGATTGGGCCCTTAGGCATTTTAAAGAACAATGAATCAATTAATTATACTGAGAGTCCATCCCTCTGTTTATATAAATCAATATCAATTTATAAAATAAATACATAAATAAAATAAAAACATAAATATTCTGAGCCAAATTCTCACCTTTGATGAATGTGAAAGACTCCCATAGAACTGACTAAAAGTCACATGCATACATCCAATTTGGACTGTTTAGAAGACTTTTAATCTTTGACCCAGATCCTCCGCTGGTGTAAATCAATGTAGTCGATCAATGAAGGCACACAGATTTACACCAGCTGAGGGGCTGTCTTGTTATTCTGAAATGGCAAAAAAGTGAGAAATTATACAGTTGCTTTTTACATTTTAAGCCTATAGACAGAAATGTTTATTTCTGATCACTCTCTCAGTCAAATACTTGCTTCATTTACTCCATCTAGAACAGGAGTTGAACCTCTTGGGACTGGAAATGATCTTCATGTTAAATATATTTCCTTAGTTTAGAGTCTAAAACTCTTTATAATTTCTCTCCAGCTAATTTACACTGTGGACAGACATAAATGAAATCATGGTGTCCAAACTAAGGACTTTCCAGCAGAATAGGGCCAAAATCCCACAGGTCTTAATCAGGCAAAACTCCATTGCAGGATTTGGCCCAAAATGAAGTGGCAAAATCTAATTATTATTTCACTTAGGAAACCTTTGCTCGCTACTGAAGCTACAATTTAAGAAACTGCCATGTAAAATTCTAGTTCTTATCACTGTGCTGGAAGGCAGTAATATAACAACATAATAGTGTTTTAATAGCTGTTAACATTGACCTCACTATAAATATACTTGTGTTTTTATTTACAAAAGAAAAATATAGAAATATAAAAAAACAAAAAAAAAACATTATACAGCATGTAGACATATTGTGCCTTCAGTTTTTAAGCAAAATTTCCCACTCACATCAGGAGGACCATCCTGCTTAAAAGAAATGCCAGTTCACCATTACTAAATTAATACACAGCACTTTCTCTTAGCAGCAAACATGCTGACTCTAGGAACCTCAAAATTTTCATATAGAGCCTGATCCTGTAAAGTTCTGAATGTCTCCTGCCAGGTGCTGAGTGCCCATAAATTGCCACTGAAATCAATAGGAGCCCAGCTGTTGCAGGAGGTACTCAGCATATAACATGTATTGGCCCACAATGCAAAGTAGATTCCTATTTTGATCTCTGTAGGTAGACTCTTGAAAGCATCCCTCATTACAAAAGGATAAGAACAGACTGCTGTATAAATATATGCTTACAGACACACACAGGCACACAATTCAAATAGTCTTTAGGCAAGATTTTCATATTACAAATTCTTTAACAAAAGAAGCGTCAAACACTTAACAGATTCAAACAACAAAGCAGAAGTTATTCAGGAATCAAACATCAGCTTCAATTATTTGGTGGCCTAGCATTGCTGCTGTCCTATATTATTTACTAGATTCTCCATCATAACTGGAAAAGTATAAAAATATTTAATACCTCAAAGCGATTTAATATCTCGGTCCTGTATCTGAAGCCTCCCCTTACCCCCACTGATGCAGCGTCCTTATTGTATGTGTAGTTTTGTACTTCACATAAAACTGGTTTCATTATCACCAGGCATTCAGTTACAGTTAGCTTTCTTCTGCAATTAATCATAGCTATTGCTATATCTGTAACTGCTATCTATTGCAACATAATACAGCAAAAATTAGATAGATTTGTTCATCTATCTGAGCAAAGAAACCTGCAAAACTCAGCAAAGCAGTCTTTTAAACAGCTGTTAAAATAATGCTTATTCATAAAAGTTAGTTATGAACCAATGACAGATTTTTATTATCCAAAAAATAAAGACAAAAAGCACACCCCAAGCAGAATGCCACCACCATTAAAACAACATTAAAGAAAAATCCTGAATATCAGTATAAAGTTTCCACAAAAATAAAACTGTAACATCTGCATGACTCAAAACAAGAGCTGATGTCTCTTCATTTCCATTTGCAAATGTTTGTGCCCCTGTCAATACGGGAAGCATTTAAAAGTATCCAAAGGTTCAGCATTCATAGGAACCCTCTTTTCTTTCTTTCAGTGAACAACCTATCCCTTTATGGCAATCCAGATACACATCCAACTTGTCAGAAATGATACCTACAAGAAAATTCGAAGCATTCATGAAAGGGCTTTGCATATGCAATCCACAGCACTGAACAGTGAATTTAAAAAACCCATTTTTTTTCCGAGTTAGAAGTTTTTAAGCCTTGCGGATGGTTGGAGTAGGAAAAAGGAAATTTACTAGGCAGTACAAAGGAAATCTTGTTGTCCTCTATTGTGGCAGTGGGGGTGTTGCCCAATTCTAACTTATCTGTGTTGATAAAGGAAACCAAAGAACATATTATTGAAAAAAGGTCCAATAAAAATGTACCCCTTTCTTACCTTAATAGTGCTTGCCATAATGTGATTAAGATTATTGATCGCTAATAATTGTTAATAATAATTATTGCTTCGCTCTGACCAGAAAGAAGTTTTGATGAGGTTGTTTAGAGCGGATGAGATTGTGCTAACTCTGGGAAATGAAGTCAGCCAATGGCAGGAAGAGGTTTCTATTGGTCCTGGCTACTGCAGCTCGAAGAAACAGGATATTTGGGAGCGAAGAGATAAGAGGTCCTAAAAACAATGTTGTTTTTCTTGATGATATGCGGCTACCAGATTTTTTTTAAACAAAAAAAAGAAGTCAATTGCCTATGACAGCTTACGCAGGTGTGATCTGATGTGCAGTAAGTGTGACATGCCACTCTGAAGCAGGATGCAGATGTCAGATGAAATGGGCCAAATTCTACAGAGTTTCATATAGGCTATCCCCTGGAGATTTACCGATTGAGGGCCAAAGGCAGACTTGGTGTATGGGGGTGCAACACCACTGACATCAGGGAAGTCTAATCTGTTTACACCATGTCTGAATATGTGCATTAATCTCATGCCTAGTTACCTGAGGAATTGACAATTTATATCTTGTCTGATCTATTATACTGTTATTTTTAGCTATAAAGTAAATGAACTGAAGCCCATAACTCAACTGAGTGTGTACGTGCTGCTGCTTTGTTATTAATTATTATTCTTTATATTATCATAATGCGCAGGAGCCCCTTGCATGGCCCAGAACCCCTTTGTGCTAAGTGCTGTACAAACATGGGAAAAAAGACAATCTCTGCCCCCAAAGAGTTGCTCATGAGTGCTGAACTGCTGGCATTTTTTTTTTATGGCCTTGGGGGGGATGAAAAAGTTATACAGTATGAACAAAGTTAAAAAAAGACAGGCACACAAACACTCAAACTCAGCGTTCCCAGTTCTTGTGTTTTTATTGTAAGTCTCAAAACATTTGATGTTTTTTGTTAGAGCCCCAGCTCCTGGAGGCAAGAGATGATGTGAAAAATCTCAGCTTTCATAAAATAAAATATAAAACAAAACAACAAAAAAATAAGCTTCTAGCCACCACGGGTTAGGAGACGAGCTATAAAACATGACTTATAAAGGCTCAAAAACCAGAAGGAAAAATAATAAGTACCCAACACAGATTACTTTCAAAACTCATGATTTTTTAAGCCATTCTTGTGGTGTTTTGGAGTCCTGACTCATGCTTTCTGAATGCTTGGGATGACAATATTGAACTACAGAAATGTGGGGGAGGGGGGTTTAAAGTAAAAGCTAAAATTGTTTTGGGGACTATCATTTTGCCAGTTTTCCCTTGTTAATGACAGTAGGGGCTGTAGTGTAACTAGGAAACAGATTTCACCTTTCACACAAGGGAAAATATGCTCTGCCCTGATGTTGCGGGCATTGTAGCAGATGCAGGAAAAGCAGCAGAACTGGTGTGCAAGAAGGAACAGGATTCTCAAAGGTATGGCAGGGAGTCTCTGTCAACTATGTGCTATGGAACACAGCTCTGTAGGGCTGACTGCATGTGTTATAGGGGCAGGTTGATGGCTCTGTGACCACACTAATCCACAGTCATTACTCTCCTGCCCTAGACATCTCAGATCTCTCCAGTACAGAGCCCGATTACCCAGGCTGAGTGGTAGGAGGAGGATTTACCCCATAAGGCATACTTTAAAGGACTGAATAGATTTCCCAAACAGCTATTTTAAGTTTGACCAAAACTCTGTTGAAATAAGAAACATTCCCACTGTTATGATGCTAGCTAAGAGTGGCCTCAATCTTGTAATGGGCAATTGGCATTGCAGGATCAGGGCCCCACAGGATAACAATAACTATACATGGGCTTTTTGCCACCTGAACATACAGTGCCTCTCATAATGGGGCACACAGCTCTGTTTGGGACCTCTAGGTGCTATCCCAGTTAACAAATAAATAAATAAATAATAATAATAATAATAAAATGGTGGCAGGAGAGTGGATTGGAAGCTTCAGGGGAGGGGCACACAAATATCAAACAGTAGGAAACCAAAGAGCCAGTGCCTACGAGCCAATCCTCTTTCACTGCGCGACTACATTTATGAAATAAAGGGAAAGTAAAGCTTCACTGTGTAAATGATGACCATTTGCTTAGTATTGCCCTCTTTGGCATTTAGTGGACATTTTCCACAACACAATGCAGCTCTAGAAAAGTAAAAAATAAGGGCCAATTCATAGTGCAGGATTTGTTCCAAGCCACAGTGTGGGAAGATGGCAGGTGTTCAGAGGAATGTGGGGGAGTGTTGTCAAGGTGGCCCTGTACCCCAACTAATGCCTGAAGAGCCTCTGCGCTGCCCTAACAAGAATTAGAGGCTGAACAAGCCTTCATTACCCTCCCACCCCTGATTTGGGCTCTGCACCAGCACAAGGATAAGTTCTGCCCATTGCTTTAGTTATGATTCCATCTTTCACTCTAAGGGATTCACACAGAGCCCCACATTCCTTCCAGCATTTCCTACCTGGCTTTGATTACTCATTCACAGACCTCTCCTCTGCTAGACATTATATTTTGCTTTAAAGCGACCTGCAAGAAAGCTGCAACTGTAGAAAGGTGAAGCGAACAGGCTGGTAGATGTGACAAAAAGAATGAGGGAATGATTTAATGTTAGTGCAGCATGTCTACTGGTAACATCAAAATAGTTCAGAGTTAGTACTGTGATAACATAATTTACTGTCTGCCTGTAGCAATTTATATATAGTCCAATTGTATTGCATGGTATCTTTTCACAATCTATGTCAATTTAATTTAATTACTGCGCCTGTGCAGAGTAGGTAAATTGTGGTTACTTTCCCATTTTCGTTATGAACAGTAAGATAAGAAAGCAATTTATAGTAATTGTACTTCAGGGGGATGTTGATTTCCTCCCTTTTCATCTCCAAACAATGAGCAAGACATCCAAAAGATTAGAACCTTTTTGTTGAAATTTTCAAAGCATTGTACAATGCTTGTGCTGGGTGACTTCCACTCTAATTAACTTCATAACTTAGTTTATGTTTGTGCTCAAAAATATTATGTAGCTTAAAACATCAGTTCCAGCTCTCCAACTTGCGTAGAATCTGAAGAAGTCCCACACAACCATTTAAAAGCATTTGTTATAGAATCCATAGCGTGCTAAGAATTTTGCAGATTGCAATCTTTGCCAGAGAATTTACAATCTACCCTACAAGCCAATAAGCATAGGTAGAGCCCTGAGCCTATGCAGAGCCTTTGACTTCATTAGGACTCCCCAGTGGCACAGGGATCTGCCTGCATGGATTTGATTGCAGGGTTGGGCATTGGTACTGAACAGGCAGGAAAATACTGGCCCATCCAATCACAGCCCGTACAAAACAAAAACAACATAAACATTTTTATTATTTTATATCTTTTCTGAAATTGTTACAATTAAATAGGAAGAAAGTAAGTTATGTTACATTATATATTATTTATCATTTTCAATAATGGTTCAAAGGTTTTTAAAATGGCAGCTTTTGTCAATGAATAAAAGAAAGACGTAAGAAAGTGCTAGATGGGGAAACACTGCTAGGACCAAGAAACATTCCCACCTCAGATTTCTCTCTTAACCCTGTTAGTTTGTATGAAGTGGGTTTTTTACATGCAAAAGTTTATGCCCAAATAAATCTGTTAGTCTTTAAGGTGCCAATGGGCTCCTTGCTGTTCTCTTAACCCTGTCTCCCTGGCTTGTCTCTGTTTTTCTTTTGAAGTTTTCATTCACATTAAAACCTGCAGCTATAAATCTGAGTGTAGCAAAGCACTTAAGCATGTTTTTAACTCTAAGCACATGCTTAACTTTAAGCAGACGCCTAAGTCCCTTGACCTTAACAGGATCTAAGCACATGCTTAAAGTTAAGGATGTACATAGGTGCTTTCCTGAATAGGGACAGACATAAACATTTGCTTAAATGCTTAGCTGAATCAGTATCATAGGTAGTAAGCAGTGATGCAATCTTTTCTAAACTTAAACTTCTTATTTATTAGAGGGGACTCAAATACCTGACTTGACAAAGGCTCTGACCTTGCAAGTTACTCCAGATGAGGGGTGGGCAAACTACAGCCCATGAGCCCTGGCCAGGGGAGCGGGGCCATGGGCCCTGTTCTCCCGGGCTGGGCGTCGGGCAGTGTGCAGCAGGGCGCCAGAGGGGGCGATCAGGGAACAAGGACGAGAGGGTTGGATGGCTGGGAGATTCTGAGGGGGGAAGTCAAGGGGCGGGAAGTGGGTGGGGACAGATGGGGGCGGGGCCAGGCTGTTTGGGGAGGCACAGCCTTCCTTACTCGGCCCGCCACACAGTTTTGAACCACAATGTGGCCCGAGGGCCAAAAAGTTTGCCCATCCATGCTCCAGATCCTAGAAAAGCCAGTAGAGCTTCACACGGGCCCAGGGATCTAACCAAAAAAAGTTACATGCAAGACTGAGACCAAAATGGGGAAAAGAAATTTCCAAAAGTGAAATTTTTTTCATATCCTACATGTCTCAGAACATGGACTGCACATATTTTTAAAACACATCCAACCAGCTGAATAAAGTGTACAGTTAAAACATTCCTAAACTAGAGATGCCAACCCTCTAGGATTGTCCTGGAGTCTCCAGGAATCATTCTTTAATTAAAGATTAATCTTTATGTGGTGTGATGAAAACTCCATGTACAATCATAACTGGCAACCCTATCCTAAACTGACTTTGTTTCAGACCTTGGATTCTATGAATCATGAATATGAGAGTGTTAGAATGTGGGAAATATATATTTTAACATGAGATGACACATATGTTTTAAATAGATCTGCAATTTGTCTTGTTAAGGCTGTTGTCAGGGAGTTTAACCAAGAATGTTGTCCTGGGCCCAGCCTGACTAAGAGGCCTGAGATGAGCTCTTTTTGCCCTCTTCAGGGAGGCAATACCACCACAGCACGCTTTCCTCTCACACTCACTGTTCAGCTATTTAGCAGGGAGTGGGAATAAATGCACCTATAGATAGCACCGTTTTTACTGCACTATTAATTTCTGGGGGTTTCTTTACTTTTTAATTTTAATTTGTAATCTTACTGTGCTGTTAATTACTGAGCGTTAATTTCTAGTTTTACATGTCAGTTTTGCATTTCCACGTTTAGATGTCTCCAAACTCCACTGTCAACATAACCCCCACCCTTTTAGATCCCACTCTTACACAACATCTTGTCCCAGGCCCTGTAAGTCCTAGCTGTGGCCCAGTGTTTTCTGAAATGTATTAGACTATAAATTCAGGTGATTTCCTATTTCATAACAATATTCATTCAGATAGAAGATATTAATATACATCCTTTGGGTGCAATATGAAATGCTACATTAAAATTTTCAAGCTGAATGATACTACTTATGGCCTGATATACTTTTTACACAAGCAAAATTTCCATTGACTTCCTGGGGCGCTTTACCTATGTAAATAATACAGCATCAGCTTCTTGAACATTAATACTAGATCTGGTTGGAAAAACTTCTGTGGAACAGTTTTAGATCAGAAAATGCAATTACGCTGAAATAGAAATGCTTTGTGAAATCATGTCAATAGCACCAAAGTTTTGTTACAGGGAAAGAAGGGAGGGGAGGCAGTTCTATCAATGTCAAAACTTCCTGTTTTGACATTTGCAGAATGAATTTTTCCAAAAACAAACAAAAACTTTTTGTGTAGAAATTTTTTGAAATTTGTGTTATATGTAAAAAAGTCAAACCTGAGATGAAACATGTAGATTGTCAATACAAAATATTTTAACTGATCCAAAATTAATTGTTTTCCAAAACTTCTTTCATGGAGAACTTTGAAATGTTGGTTTTCATTCCAAATAAAAACTAAAACAAAATTTTGAAATCTCAAAATCCTCCACAAAATGTCATTCCCATCTCAACTCAGCCCTAACTAATATCTTTTGAGAATGATAAGTGTCTGCTCTGTGAATGATGTTTATCTAAGAATTCAGTCAGATAGCTGAGACATATTTCATCATGAAAAATATAGAGAGTATATGTAATGATTCTGTAGTGTGCTGTGTCAAAGGGCTGATTGGTGTAAGGTGGGGTTTTAAATGATCACGAATCTCCATACTGGAGTCAGATATAAGCACTGAAGAAAGAATTTATACATATAAAATTACGGTTTCAAAGTTAATTGTGATTAATTGCACTGTTAAAACAATAGACTACCAATTGAAATTTATTAAATATTTTGGATGTTTTTCTACATTTTCAAATGTATTGATTTCTATTACAACACGGAATACAAAGTGTGCAGTGTTCACTTTATATTTCTTGTATTACAAATATTTGCACTGTAAAAATGATAAAGAAATAGTACTTTTCAATTAACCTCATACAGGTACTGTGGTGCAATCTCTTTATCGCAAAAGTGTAATTTACAAATGTAGATTTTTTTTTGTTACATAACTGCACTCAAAAACAAAACAATGTAAAACTTTAGAGCCTACAAGTCCACTCGGTTCTACTTTTTTTTCAGCCAGTCACTAAGACAAACACATTTGTTTACATTGATGAGAGGCAATGCTGTCCTCTTCTTATTTACAATATCACCTGAAAGTGAAAACAGGCGTTCACATGGCTCTTTTGTAGCCAGCGTTGCAAGGTATTTATGTGACAGATATGCTAAACATTCGTATGCCCCTTCATGCTTCAGTCACCAGGACAGAGGACATGCTGATGATGCTCATTAAAAAAATTACACGTTATTAAATTTGTGATTGATCTCCTTGGGGGAGATCTGTACGTCTCCTATTCTGTTTTACCTGCATTCTACCATATATTTCATGTTTTAGGAATCTCAGATGATGACCCAGCACATGTTCATTTAAAAAACATTTTCACTGCAGATTTGACAAAATGCAGAGAAGGTACCAATGTGAGATTTCTAAAAATAGTTAAAGCCTCACCTAAAGTTTCAGAATCTGAAGTGCCTTCCAAAATCTGAGAGGGACAAGGTTTTATTTTTGAAGGCAGGTATCTTTTTGGAATAGAATTCTACATTTGTAAGTTAACTTTCATGATAAAGTGATTGCACTATAGTACTTGTATGAGGTGAACTGAAAAATATTTCTTTTGTACAGTGCAAATATTTTTAATAGAAAATAAATATAAGGTGAGCACTGTACACTTTGTATTCTGTATTGCAATTGAAATCAATATATTTGAAAATGTAGAAAATATTCAAAAATATTGAAATAAATGGTATTCTATTATTAACAGTGCGATTAATCGTGTGATTAATTTTTAACTGTACGATTAATGATTAATTGTTTTAATCATTTGACAGCCATAATATAAATAAAAGTCCATCTTGATATGGGTAGTTTCAAAGCATCAACAATAGCAAAGTCTTTTCTATCCATCAATCTATTGCACCTGGGCATGATGCTAAGTAACTTATGGTTACTTCAGATTTTGATTTGAATTCCTAGTTAAATGAAAGGACATTTCAAAGTTCAATTTCCTCCAAAATTTAAATTTTGTAACAAACTTTTATAAAACTGAAGATTAACAGAAATGATTCCACATTTTTTTAAAAAAAGTAATTTAAACAGTTGTTTTAAAACATAATCATTCTTATGCAGTGTTTGAAATCAAGTCTATCACAGAGGTCATGAAATGACACCACTGAAGTTAACAGGAACTTTGTCATTGACTTCAGTTAGCACTGGATAAGGATCCAAGAAATCAAGGCCCCAGTCATGCAGTTTACTGAATACTGATTAATTATATGCCTGGGCAGAACCTCAGTGACTCCACTGAAGCTCTGTAAGGGCAAAGCAGCCCCCCTACTCACACATGCTGTCAATTGTCTTAACATTAAACTCTATAAACAAAAGTGACTGACCACACCGATTTTCATTGTCCAAACTGTCAGAAATACTAAAAGTAAACAAAGTATATAAATAGTGGCAGGCAAATTACATTCTTAAAATTCTTTCCTTTTCAATATTTTAAGGTATTGTTAGTATTATAAGTAAATTCATTTATTTGCTTACAGCATATATTTTTTAAAGTTGGCAGAATGCCTTTAAATATAAATATTTTCAAGTAATGTTCTCTCAAAACACTTATGGATTACTTGGCTCAGTCCAAAAAAGGGAATAACTCGGTGAAGACTACAACCTCTTGGAATATATCAAACAAAATTATCTGGATGCAAAAAGCTAAGCATTTTCCCTACCAAGAGTAACAGGTAGCATCAGACTGCATACAAAATAAGTAGAAAGGAATAAGAACAGTTTTCACTGCATTATTTTTTAGATATAGATTTTCATAAAAAGAAAGATTTTTTTGATTCAGTGCATGACACATCAGGTCATTCCATCATAGCAACACACAGTAATGCCACTTACTCAAATAATTCTTTGTAGAGTTTTTGTTATTTAAAAACGCACATTATTCTGATTAAACATAGCTCTGAGCTTTTCATACAGTTTGGCCAAGCTAAACCTACATAGTGTGTGATGGGAAAAATGTATTCTTATCAAGTTTTCACCAAACTCTCCACCAGGACTTCCTCTCTCTAACTCAGTTTTCCACTGACTCAAAAAAAAAAAAAACCAATAAATCTGTTCACAGGAGATTAAATTCATCCCTTCACACAAATAAAGCTCAAATAAATGGGCTTTAAGCAGGGAAGTAAGTGCGGTGCATCAGAAAATAATCCACCCTCACCAGCCAGGGCCAAAGTGCAGGGCAAGCCTTCCATGCCTGTTACTTCAATCTATAGTCTAAAATGATAGCTGCTGTCCCTCCATACTCTCATGCAGGTGTTTCCAGCCAGTGGATCCATGCAACTTCAGAGCCGGGGAAGCTCTGTGCCTACATTGTCCATAAAAAGCTTCACATTTCTAATTTACTGCACTATCCGACTTTAAATAGCAGAGAGAGAGAGAAAGAACTCATCAATCTCCTTTTGACATCTTCTCCGCAAACACAGAGATTTTGTTTTTAATACCAAATGATATCCTTATAAAAAGGAGTATGCAGTCTGGAATTGGGACAGCATGCAATGCATGCCTTAAGAAGTGTGCACTACTTGTTTGTTTCGAGTACTCTGCATTGAATGTGAGCTAGATATCAGTTCTGGCTAGTGTTTTTTTTGTTACAGTAATTGTCACTAGATGGTGCTCAGCGCCCCTCTAAAAGAAATGCTTTGGTTCGTCTCGCTACTTGCATTGTTTGCTACACAATTGTAGGAAGTCTCTACCTGACATTGAGGATTACAAAAAAGAGAATGTTCTGCCAGAAGCACATTTCTTCCCATCAAAGAATCATATTCAAGCTCCTTGTTTTTGCCTTCAATGCTAATCACAAATTTGCTCCTTTCTACCTTTCTGTCCTTGCCTCCTCTCTTGCACCCCTCTAAACCAGGGGTCTCCAAACTTTTTGAGACGAGGGCCATATTAGATTTTTGAAAAGGCTTCACGGGCCGCTGCCGCACCCCCCCCCCTTTGCTCCTCCAGCCTCTGCCATGCCCCCCGACATTTGCTCCTCTGGCCGTGCTGCAGGGGCACTCACCCCTTTGCTCCTCCAGCCACGCCACAGGGGCACTCACCCCTCCGCACATGCAGCCGCCAGCAGCAGCTCGTGTGGGGAGGCAGCAGCGGCTTCTCCATGTGCCTGCTGGGGGGGCCTGACAAATCGATGCCGCAGGCCAGATCCGGCCCCCAGGCCGTAGTTTGAAGACCCCTGCTCTAAACTATCTTCACTCATCCCAGCTTGCTCAGCTGACCACTCCCTTCATACCCTTCTCCTATGCCCATATGCCTTCTTCCATGCTAACCACATACAAGTAAGTGACATCATCACCTTATCTGTACTATCTCTGCCCTCTCAGCTTTGAATCCTTTCTTAAAATCCACTTTTTTCTGGGAGGCTTCTCAGTTATAGTTTCATACAAACATATATTAAAAATGCTGATATGAAAACTGCACCCTGTCTTACTGTCTTCATCCTTACACTCACGCACTTTCAACCTGCTTACAGGCCAGCTCTCTCTCACTCATGAAAAATAAGACAGGTATGGGAGTCCTGAGGATATCCCCAGCTCTGTGTTCCTTAGCTACTTGCACAGAACCCATTATTGTTGTAGCTGAGCACCTCACAATATTTTAGGTAGTTATCTCTACTCTGCTCCTGTGATACAGAGAATTTCTATTATCTCAGTTTTACAGATGGAGAACTGAAACATGGAGGGACGAAACGACTTGCTCAAGGTCAGAGGAGAGGAGAACTGAAGAAGGGCTCCCAAGTCCCAAGCTAGCAATGTAATAATTGGACCTTATTTCCCTCCCAGCTTTACCACAGATGTCCTTTGTGATCCCGCATAAGTCACTAAGGGTATGTCTACACTGCATTGTAAACACATGTTTCTGGGTCAGGGCTTGTGGACTCAGTGTTTCTAAGCCTGCACTTGTACATCCACACTATATTAAAAAAACCTAAGTTTACAATCAGTGGACCTGGGGTCTCACACCTGTGCTAATGCATCCATCTTGCACTATGCAGACTTCTGTCATAGGGCTGTGACTTGACCTGCAAACACACTGTAAAGTGACCAGGCTTGGACTGAGTCATGGGGAACTTAGGCTCTGACCCCCCAAGGAGGGTCCTAGGACCCAGTTCCTGAGTGCTCGCTGACCTGAGTCAGACTGATTTATATGTGCATAAAAAGAGGGACCTGGGCTCAAACCTGAGTCAGATCCCTGGCTTAGTGTGCAGTGTAGACATACTCTTAGCCATCCTCTGAGTCCTCTTCTGCCTCAGTTTCCCCATCTGTAAAACTATGACAATTATACCTCCCTATTTCAAAGGAGTGATGTGAGGATTAATATTCATTAAGTGTTTTTAGATCCTTGGTTAAAAGACACTATAGAAGTAAAACACTATTAGTATTATGTTAGATGTTAATTTAATGCTGTTATATGTGACTATCATGCCACAAATCAAAAAAGCAAATTTTATGCAAGAAAACAACAGTGAAGTCAAAGGTAATGATTTTTTTCATTTTTTCCACAAATTTTTAAAAAATAATTAGGTTGGATTTTTTTAACTCAAATATATAACACAGTTTGAATATTTTAATATTGAGCACTGCCCTTCAGGTCTTTTCATCCCTAGATAATAAGGCATTTCACACAGATAATATGGCTGGCATATTGGATTTCGATACCATATTAGTGAAGCTGTTTCAAGATTTTCATCAAGAATGGAACCCATTAAACTGTCTCACATATTACTTTGGCTTTTATGGCACACTTCGTAGAACTGCATGACTCTTTTTCTTTCCTCCTCAATCAGGAAATCCCTAGAAAATGCTTTCAACTGCTTTAAATGACCTTTCACCTCTTTTGCCTAATCTGTAAATTTGAATACAAGGTATGGCTGTACTTTTTTTTAACAGCTAGCTCAGTTCCTTAAAGGATCAGACATGCACCTAAAGTTGTGACTGTGTACATATTGTGCTTCTTTGTTAGTGACTGTGAACAAGAAACAGATGTGAAATATCTGTGCTTGGAACCTAGTGACCCACGGAGACTGGGGCTAATCCAAATCATTCTTAATAACTCAAAACTGCCACCCTTTGACCACCTAGACTTTTCTTTCTTTTTTTCTTTTTATTCAAATGCTACGGGATTTGCACAATGACCATTTACATCCATTGCTATTAACTATGTACCTAGAGCTGATCAGATTTAAACCAAAAGTAGGTGGAGTCTTCAGGAGCATGAAAAAAAATTCCAACTTCAGATGAGCCTGTTTCAATTCATACAACTATCTTCGGAGAGAGACAAACTTTTCAGTGGTGCGAAAGAGACACAGAAATAACAGAAGCCATAGGTGCATAGCGACAGTGTAGGCCTTCCATTTTATATTATGCTTATGGCTATATTATATGCTTAGATAAAACTTGTACACTCTTTCCTGACTTAAAAAACACATCTGTGATGGCCTTCAGTGGTTGTGTGTGGGACTTGCAGCTAAAAAAAGGTGAGGGGATGATACATTTACTAGACTTCCTTAAAAGTGCACATTTTTCTGGTCAAAAACGTAATGTACAAATTTTAGCTCCATGGGGAGTCATTTATGTCCCTGTATTTCCAAACACTAAACACATGTTATATACGGTAAAAGTAGAACCTCTTCACGTATCTCATAACCACAAAATGAGTGCATTCCAATTAGGAACATATTTACTTTATTGTATCACTGTAGTTTAGACAGTAACTGGAGTGTTTTAAAGCATGGAAACAGGAAGACAGGATAGCCATTGCACAATTCTGTTATGTCAATGTGATGAACAAAGAGTAAATTCAAAGTTTGCGCCCAGCCAGTAAATGTGACAGTAGCTTAATTCTTCTAGGAAACATGCCTCAAGCCAGACTTGTGTGGCCCTGAAAGAAAAACATGCACGATTTTCTAAAATTCTCTAATCCAGTTTCTCTGCTACTGCTGCCTAGAGCATGGTATGCTATCCCTTCAGCTGTGAGAGATTCAAAGCCCCTGTGCCACCATGTCACTTGTGACCAACCAATCAATACTAATGAACACAGCTCAAATTTTGAACATCAAGTATTGAGCTAAATATAACTATTCGTGATCTAGCCAAAGAGCAAAGCAAAATAAATTGGTCGAGTCACAAATAAGAAGTTTGTGGAAATCGCAATTTGTTTATGGATACTTCCAGACCAGGAATAAGTTATGTGCTGCAAATTATTCACTAAACTCTTTGGCAGTGAAAGCACTGACTAAGTAAAATCCCATGTGTTAGAATTTTATAACATGTGTGTACGGATGCCCATGTCTGCCATGTTCACATAGCATAAAGTGCTTTTGTTTGGTGATTGCAGTAGTTCACTGTACTTGGCATCGCCCAAACAGTTTACGAAAACACTTTATACAATCAAAATGGAACATCCCAGGGAACTCTTATAAGTTTGCAATAACATGACTTTGTGGGTGTGTGACACATAATGAAAAATACTGAGTGCTTGTAGCATCCAAGAAATGTCACTTTGAAAAAGTTGTTCTTGTCCTGAATATGTGTATGATTATTTTACTAAGACCTCAGTGTATTTGTAAACACATTTTAAAAATAGAAACAAGAACATCATGTGAATATTTTAGGAAAGTCATAGGAAAATGAAATGCTTTGGTTACCACAAAATAGAATATCTGATCATAATGACTACATGGATCCACAATGAAATGAGTAAAAAAGATGGATAGAATTATTGATCATTTGAATGGAAGTAGCTGAAGAATATAGGAGGCTTATCTGGTTTAAGAAACCAAGGCACCCAGTTACCTGCCATGGTAATTATAACACAGGGATCTTAGAAAACTGGGAAATTATTATAATCTCATTGCATGTTTATAAAGTACGGGAAGCATACTTGATGTTTTACAGAAAAGTAAAAACAAACAAGATAAGGTGACATCCTGGCCCTGTAGAAATCAATGGCAATATTCCTGTTAATATCAGTGAGCACAAAATTTTACTCAGGGCATATCTACACTGCAATTAGACACTCATGGCTCGCCTGTGCCAGCTGACTTGAGCTTGCAGGGCTCAGGCTGTTTAATTACAGTGTAGACATCTGGTCTTGGGCTGGAGCCTGAGGTCTAGGACCATGTGAGGGTCCCAGAGCTCAAGCTGCAGCCCAGCCCCAGAAATCTATACTGCAATTAAACAGCCTCACAGTTCAAGCCCTGTGAGCCTATGTCTGCTGGCACAGGCCAACCACAGGTTTTTAATTGCAGTATAGACATAACCTCAGAGTCCTTGCCATGAAAATCTTATTTTCTAGGTTAGACAAGTATGTGTCTTGTGTGTGCATATATACACACCTGGTATGAATAAATACATATACTGCATATGTGTGCAAATATGTATGCATACAATTAGCTGACATGTAAATGGCAATATAACAATATTACAGCTTTTTAGGAAATAATCCCAACATATTGGATGTTATGTCTCATAAAGACTACCAAATCAAGTGCAAAATTAAGTCTGATGGGATCAAAACAAATGGGGTACAAAGACACATATGTTCAGCAGAAGCTAAAGTTCAGATTTTGCATAAAAACTTGCAACAGAAACCCACGGAAGATGCACACATTGCATATTTTTCAATTTAGTCTTGTGAATTCCACCAGTCTCATTTCCAGGGTCAATCTGGAAACTAAAGTGCTGCCAGACACCTCCACTGTAATAAGATTACCATGTTATTACATTTTTTGTAACTTGTACAGTTAAGATGAGCAGAAATGGATAAATCCAAGAGTCAGTAATCGATAGAGTTTAATGCATGAGCCGAGGCCAGAAAATACATCCTTAAATCCTTCTTCCAATATGAATGTCTCATCAGACATGCTCAAACACATCTGCGAAATTACCTCATAGCCCAAAATTTTTCAACAATCCGAACTAAGAAAGAGATGTGCCATATTTAGTTAGGATAAAATGGAGCTGAAGTTAATTTTATATTATACATCTTTTACGCACTCAGAATGGCAAATATACTAACAGGTTCAGTATTTTAAATCTAATCCTGAAAAGTCCTGATAACCCTGAACTAATAGCACTCAGCACCTTGCAGGGTCTAGCCCATAATTGCCAGGTTCTCACAAAACTCTACACACCACAAGTTTCAAACACCATTTTCCTTCTTTGCTTCGGGCCTGCTCCTGCTTCCTCTGATGTCAATAGTAAGTCTTCCATTGACTTTAACAAGTGAGGAATTAGGCCCCTTTCCCCTAAAATGTTAGATTTTCATTACTCCATAAAAGAAAGAAATTACATTTTTAATAATCTTTACATAAAGTATTATTCAGCAGCTCCAAAAACAACTGAAATGCCAGTAAATATTCATGTAAAGAACATGCAGTATTCTGTTCTGTACAATACTGTATACTCATTCATACCTTTAAATTTTTAGGCAGGGAATCTGCTATTTGTTTGATATGCTTTTCCCCCTTATACAGTCCCATGTATACTTATTGCTATGTGATGGAGAGGCAATAGCTTCCATTTACACTTACTATCAGCTGCCATTATGTAGTCCTATTTTTGTCTAGAAATTTACACTTGAAAAATTTTGTTTGGCTTGTGAACTGCAAAACTTGCTATGAGCAAGAAGGAGACACACATTAGTCAACTCAGTGTCAACTGTAATGACCTGAAACCCCCAAAATGGTTTGGCCAGTGTTCTTCAAACGTAGTGGGAAAAATGTCCTTGGAGTTCAAAGTAACCAAGATTTATTGTTTCCTTAACTATTAATAGTATATTGCTTCTAAGTTCTTAAGATTAGTAAATGACATGACAGGTAACTGCACTGTTGTCACTTAAAAACATTAACTATTTTTTTAAAACTTTCTTGTTGGGATTTTGGAAATACTACAGTTTTGAGCTTGAATCCAGCAGAGATGTACACATGTGCTTAATTTTATACAATGTATTTTTGACACGACAATTCCACGGATTCAATGGGACTGCTCACAGTGTACAAGGTTAAGCATATGAATACGACTTCACATATTAATAAGGCCTTAGATGTTTAAAACAAATTAGTGCCAAATTTTCACAAACCACAACTGAGCTTCCATTCACACAACCACAAATTGGAGATGCAAATAACTGAAGACACTGTTTTGCACTCCCAATTTAAGTAATCTAAGTACTTGATTTATAAGTGCCATCAGGTACTTAGATTTCCAAGTGATCAAAACTGCTGGTGCAAAACTGGCAGCTAGCTTCTGAAATTCCAGACCTTCCCCAGCTGACTTGGAAAACTGTGATGTATTGTTCCAAAGTTAGAAACATAAAAACAACATAGAGGAGAAACTTGAAAACAGTCTCCATATCATCTTTTTTTTAAACTGTAATCAAGGTGTAAAGAGTTAATTTTCCTAAATTTGCTATACATTTCGCCACAATTAAGGCATCATTTATTTGTATCTGAAATTAGTGACTGGGTTTGTTGAAAAACACAAGAGCCCCTTTCAAATCCAGTCCTGTATAAATATGGTAGTGCTGTCTTTCTGAGTTGAGATACTAGTAATAGTCTCCGTATCTTACAAGATAATGACACCAAATATTCATCATTTTCTTATTAGTCCCTAGAAATGTATAATGTATTTTGATTCAGTTGGACCAATCTCAAATGCTTGCAACTTCAGATAATTTATAAGCAAAAATACTCAACAAAAAAATAGCCAGACATTAAAACAACTGTAGAAAAATCCCAGCTCAACCCCACACACCCAATTCAAACTCAGATATCAATGGTCTTTTACACATATTGAGCTGAAAGACCAACTAGCTACATATAATTAGTATTCAAAGAACATACAGCAATGTAACAGCTGGTTGGAGGCAGCTAGGCAATTTTATGTATCTTAAAGATACTTAGCAATGTTATGTCAGGTTTATTCAGTCTCTCCTCTGGATCTTCTAAACCTAAGGTCAAAGTCAGTCATTGGGAAGATAGCCTTCTGATTCAATATGCTAATACTTGAGCCCAGTGCTTTGTCCAAGGGCAAAGCTACGGGCACTATCTTGTAAACTCTTCTCATATGGATAGCATTTATCAGAACTTAGTAGGGCTGCTTTAATGAGTAGAGGTTCTTTTGTGGGAAGAATTTACAGGATCAAGCTCGATCCCCAGAGGCACTCCCTTCGACTCTGGAACTCCAGCATTCCAAAAGGTGCAAGGCAGAGTCGACAGGGGAGCCTGCTGTCGACCACTGCTGCTGAGAGGACGGCAGGTAAGTCAACCTAAGATGCGTCGCTATGCACGTAGCTGAAGTTGCATATCTTAGGTCGACCCTCTCTGCTAGTGTAGACCAGGCCCCAGAACCACATAACAGCAATGTCAAAAATCTTGCTAAATGGCAGTTCTAATCAACTGCCAAGAAGTGGGACTTTCCAGCTTGAACTTCTATAACAAAAATAAAGAAAAAATGCAAGAATAAAGTATATATGTGGTAGTATCTTTTAATCTGAAAACAGCTGGCTACCTTAGAAATAATTAGCCTGCCTATGAAAAAAAATCTAAAAGCCAGCAAATAAAACTCCACTTAGCTGATTAATAATTAGAAGTGCATGCGCTAAAGCACTCTGTAACTGACAGATGCATATGTATATGCAGCTACCTTGTTTAGGGTGGTGATCTCATCACTTAACTAGAGTCAAAACTGGTCAGTACGTGGATAGAAAATCTCCAAAGAAAAGCCAGAATATAACAGGAAAAATGTTAGTGATTCAGTGTGTGGCACATATCCTTCTGAATTAAATATATAGTAGAACCTCAGAGTTACAAATGCCAGTTACAAACTGACCAGTCAACCACACACTTCATTTGGAACCAGAAGTATACAATCAGGCAGCAACAGAGACAAAAACAACAACAAACAAATACAGTACAGTACTGTATTAAATGAAAAAAAATAAAGGGAAAGCCATATTTTTCTTCTGCATAGTAAAGTTTCAAAGCTGTATTAAGTAAATGTTCACTTGTAAACTTTTGAAACAACCACCATAATGTTTTGTTCAGAGTTACAAACAACCTCCATTCCCAATCTGTTTGTAACTCTCAAGTTACACTGTATTTGGTTGAGATTATAGTGTTAGCGAGCAGAAGTTTGTTGAAGTAGCCATCTTTCAAAAGGTCAGTATGAGTTATTCTTCGCTGTGTATGTAAATTTCCTTTTTGTTTTCAACAGGACTGTAGCGGGGCGGCTGCCCCACTCCCACGCCAGAGTGGGCAAGAGTAGGCCAGAGCGGCTGCATGGGCTGTTAGCCAATAAGAAAAGGGCCTACTGCGGGCCAATCAGGGCTTAGCTTGTAGCCAGACAATCAGGGACAGGCTAGGCACTATAAGAAGGCTGCCCTGGAGCAGGGCAGGGAGTCTCTCCTGGACCTTCAAGGGGGAAGGTCTGGCTCCTGAGAGACCAGCACCAGCACCAGCACCAGCACCAGCACCAGCACCAGACAGTGCTGGGCAGGCCCAGGGGAGCAGAAGGGAACTCTGGCCTGCCAGAGTTTGGCTGCCAGCCCTGAGGGAAGGGCCATCCGGTGCAGAGGGGCCACAGGAGAAGTGGCCCAGGGAGAGCGAGAGGGACTAGAGGAGAGAAGGAGGGCAGGACAGCTGCTGCCAAAGGGTCCCTGGGCCGGGACCCACCCCCTACCCCCCTCATTTTGCACCTGGCTGCTGAAGTGGCCTTGGTGGACTACATCAGACCCCTGCCAGAAGGGGCTTGACGTGGGGTGTGGTTGGCCACTGCAGCTGGAGGGCTGAAAGACTGCTGTGAACACTCCCCACCGCCATGGAAGGGGGTGAGCATGGAGGACGCTGCACACAAGGAGCCACGCGCGTCCAGACACTAACAGAGGGCAACCGAGAGCAAGAAATGGATGGGACACCACTTGAGGAGGGCGCTCTGCCACCAAACCGAGCTAATTCCTGGACTGTCTGGCAGGAGGCGCTGGGTGGTGAGTACCAACCCGTTACCATGACAAGATATTATTCATATCTTGCTCTAAACTGCTATGTAGTGTTGCTGTGCACAGCTGAACTATTGCTACTTTTGATACAATAGATTTCTTTATTTAAATGACCAGTGAAAGATTACCTTAATGCAGTTGTGATGGGTTCCCCCTGGGGTGCCACCAGAAACTGAGATGCCACTGAGCCTCCCCAGTGGTGCAAGTAGAAATAATTTTTTGCTGGTATGCTGCACTTATGGGAGGGACACAAGGGGTGGGGGCATGAGACCTCCCCATGTGTCTCCTCCCTGCCATGCCCCCAGCAGGGCCCCTGCACTCTCCCCATCTTCTCCCCATGATTTACATCCATCCCATATTACCAGGGGGAAGGGGCTCTGTGCTCGTCCCACTGTGCCAGAGACTTCTGCTGTACGGACCCCAGGCAGGAGATGCAGCTGTGTGGAAGGTCTGGGGGCCTGGCTGGAGGAGGTACAGTGGACATGCCAGAGAAGCTGGACATTCTGCTCCTGTTTGCAGGGCTATCCTGGGAACCACAACGGCGAAAGAGGCAGAACAAGGGGCCACTGGGCAGCCCCATGACAGCAGCTTCTATGGCACAGGTTCTGTACCACCCACAACCCTGTCCTCCAGTGGAGCTGCTGTACGGATGCCAGGCAGGAGGACTCAGGAGATACAGCTATGTGGAAGGGCTGGGAGAGGCGGGTAGGCTGGGGGCAGGCTCCTCCTGCATCTTTCCGGTACGCTGTACCAGCTATAAATATCTTGCACCACTGGAGTCCCCTGACCACCAGCCTAGGTTCCCACTCACACTGTGCTACTGTGACAAGTTGCAAAACCCTCCACTCTGAATTTTCACCAGCATTCACACAGGTAGAGTTATACCCAGCTGCATTTACACACAGGATCTCTAACTACCAGCCTCCAAGTCTAGAACCCCAGAGGAGTACTATCCTGCCCTGGTCAAATCTGGCCAGTATATGGGGTTAATATCCAGTTTGCCTCTCCCTCAATGTGAAGAGAACAATGCACACTTGTGGTATCCAAGCAGAGATTTTTCCCCAAGCACCCCAGTCAAAGCTCACTGGTTTAGATTAAAACAAAACAAGTTTATTAACTATAAAAATAGATTTTAAGTGATTACAAGTGATGGCAAACAGATAAAAGCAGATTACCTATCAAATAAACAAAAAATGCAAACTATGCTTAATATAGTAAATACATTGGATATGAATTAGCAGATTCTCACCCTAAGAGATGATACAAGCAGGCTGCAGATTCTTAATGGGCATGCTGCACTTACTTTACAGATTGGAATCCCCAAGTGTTTCATTCACAGCATAGAAATCCCTTTAGCCTGGGTCCAGCACTTCCCCCTGTTCAGTCTTTGTTCCTCAAGTGTTTTCAGGAGTCTTTTTGTGTGAAGAGTGAAGAACCACAGATGATGTAACTCCCTGCCTTGTATAGCTTTCGCAAATGGCAGAAATCCTTTGTTCCACACCTTGATTCCCAAACCAGTCTGTGGAAAAATACTGACATTCCAAGATGGAGTCCAGAATCATGTGGCCTGGTCACACATCCTTGTAGAGTCATAGCAGCCATTACTTACAAGCTGTTTGGAGTGTTCTCAGGAAGGCTCTGCAAGTGGTAGAGAAGCTTCTTCTAAGGCCTACTGTTTTTCCTGATTTTCATTGTCCTGTATAGGCCCTTCCCAGCCAGCTATCTAGACTGAGAGCATCTTGCATAGTGAGCTTTACCCAGGTGTAACAACATCTGAAGTACAGATACATAGTCAATATTCATAACTTAGGGTACAAAAATGATACATGCATACAAATAGGATAATCTTATTCAGCAAATCATAACTTTTCCAGTGTCACCTCACATGACTTATTTTGTACAAAATGCCTCATAATTTTGCCATAACCCAATGTGATTTCAGAGGGTTACATGTTGTGTTCCCTTCCCTAAAGGGGACAGAGTGTAGGGCAGGCAGGTATCTGTGGCATATCTTGGTTTTCTAATGTTTGTGTTTTGTTGTATACATTTCCTTCTTCTTAGAGGTTTCAGTTTTTATCTGCCAACTTCCATGTTCTGGAAAGGTAACACTGTGCTACTAAGCAACATCAAATTTGCATTTATGATTTTTGATAGAGCATTAGAAAATGAAAAATACCCACGTTTCTAAGCTGAAAAACTGTTGGAATAACAACACTTGAGTATAAGCAGAGGTAAATCAAGTAGGCTGAAACTGAGGAAAAGTAGTGATTAGTTTAGAAGAGGGATCGTCAACTTTTGGCATGCGGCCTGTCAGGGAAATCCACTGGCAGGCTAGGACAGTTTGTTTACCTGCAGCATCCACAGGTTCAGCTGATTGGAGCTCCTGCTGGATGCGGTTTGCCGTTCCAGGCCAATGGGGGCTGTGGGAAGCGGCATAGGCCAAGGGACATACTGGCCAGTGGATGCTGCAGGTAAACAAATCGTCCTGGCCCATCAGCAGCTTTCCCTGATGGGCCACGTGCCGAAGGTTGCTGATCCCTGATCTATAAGGACAAGACAGTTTCCAAGACAATGCACTCAGGCCCTGATTCAGGAAAGCAGTGCTATTTAAGAAATATATGCTTAAATTTAAGTCCCATTCAAGTCAGTGAGAATTAAGCACAAGCTTAAAATTAAGCATATGCTTGAATGATTTCCTGAACCAGGCTTCAGAGAGTACAAATGGAAGCTGGGAAGTAGCCTGATAATAAGCTTAGAAACAAGTGAAAAAAAATTCAAACTGGGATTAATGGAAGATCATAAAAGATATTAGGAATGGTCCTAGAAAATCCATGAAAAACCCATGGTTGCAGCTAGAGGAAGTAGAAATTGAAGAAGCCTCTGAAGAAAACCTTGGAGAATGACATAAGAGAGAATTGGTTGATTTGCTCTCTTAGAGAAGCACAAACTAATGAGAGAGAACAGAGAGCAACAAAAGAGAACAGGAATACATGGTGCTGCCCCAAGATGTTTCACAGGAGGAATTAGTACAAACTCTATTAATGTACTTTCTTGATGATGTGAAATGATCTGGCAAAAATCCTGGCAAGTCACTTTAAGTTGGAGAAGAACCAAAGAGCACAGAGAAAGGTGCATTAAAGTTTATGGGCCATATCCCAAGAGGTGCTGAGAATTTGCACTGTCCGTCAATTCCACTGAAGTCAGTGGGCATTGCAAGTCTTCAGCATCTCTCAGGATCTGGTCCATTAAGATTTACAGCTGGATGTCTCAATAAAACAAACAAACAAAAAACACACCCTGCAGCTTCATAAAAGCAAGGCAATCCTTATAAACAAGAACATTTTGTTGGAAAATACTCAGATCTGACACATTTGGATATCCTCCAACAATGCTTAGAACAGCAAACCATCATTTGAAGACACATAACTGAGGAAAAACCAGCTTTGCCAAGTCCAAACCTTACATAGCTGGTGACCAATGGTGCAAACTTAGCTAGCCAGAATGCCAAAGAATCGTTATAAAAAGAAATCTAGAAATCAGATTCATTAGAAAATTTTGTGTGGATAGAAATCAATCTTTTGATCTACAACAGACAACTTTTACATCTTGGATAAATAATCTTTCCATTAATAAAATGGTTCTTATAGTTGCTGGTGCTACTGGAAGAAAGAATATCTAGTTAAAGAACAAAACTACCTCTTAAAAAGACATTGACTATTGAAGATATCAAAGGTAGTGTATCCAATCCAATAGCTCCCTGTTCGTCTTGCTAACTATATGTAAGTACTGATGATAGAAATGGGCCTGAGCAATACAATTCAGCTCTGGATTCAGATTTTGAATTCCACAAAGTGTGGCATATTTCAGTCTTTTTAGGTTTTGCACATTGCCCAGATACGGGCTGGCCATGATTCTGTAGTCCATTTCAATTGTGTCTGAAGGATCCAAGGTTTTAGTCTGTGCCCATCTCTCTCATAGATGTGAAAGGCAATGTATCACCAAACACAAATACAAGGCAAAGGAAGAAACATAAACAAAAAATACTGCGTAAAATTGTTTTAAATTTATTGACAATGGCCCTTATCATGCCCTCTCAGAGAAAACCCCATGGGCAAAGCTCCAGAGATAGCATGTTATCAGTTGGGGGCAGGAATGTGTGTATGCGTGACAGATGCTGGGAGCGGGGATTTGTTCCCATGAACAATGCAAGTAGAATAGTTCAGTTCGCCAATCCTGAAGAATACTGAGATCCAAAATACTGTATGTCTGCAGAGGGCTGGATCATTTGCTTAGAGTCCTCTGGCTCCACCAATCTCTTACGGTAGCATGGTTTCCTGCCTGCAGCTAGAACTTCTCTCTGCCTGCCCAAAACCTCTCCAAGGGAGATGACTGGCACAAAGTGGAAACAATAGTTGTTGTTTCTGTCAGAGCTATTCAGTTCTCTCCCCTATGGTATTTTCCTCTACCTTAGTATGTTTATTAGGAGATGATGCTATACAGAGTGGCCAACCCCAGGCAACATGCTTCTGCCTGGCAATGATCTCACCTTAACTTGCAGTGAATGATTGTGTGATATTTTCACTGAAGCCCTTCCATGGGATCAGAGGGAGGGGGAATGATACAACATTCTGAACAGGGACCAGCTACTATTACTCTCTCTAGTGCCTAGCACAATATATATCTATTTTTGGTTGGCCACTAAACACCACTGTAATGAACATTATGATGATTATTAATAATACCACCATCCATGGTAGTGGGCTCTCTGTTATTGGGTTTCATCTTCTCTGTTCCTGAGAAATGCTGCTCTAATATACCTCAGACTACTAATATGGGTTAAACATCAAAAAATCATTATAGCGTTCTTGTAAGTTGCTTGGGATTGAGAAAACTTGAATTCAGTTTCAGTACAGCATAATGCAACATGATACAATAGAAGTGGATGAAAAATTAATATATTTTATTTCCTCAACTGATCTTATCACAAATGTGTTAAACTGTTTTTGTGGCTCCAAAATCACTGGAAGCATACCAAGAAAAGTAAATGGTTATGTGGATATTTTACACTGAGACTGAATTTTAAGAGATATAAAACAAAATCTCATTTTCCTTTCTAAAATTAGTTTTCTTACCTTGATAAGAACATAAAGTCAGATCATTGGCCCTGATCAGTTGATCTATACTCTAGCAGCAGCACAAAGCAGCCAAAAAGCTGCTGTAAACGGGTAACTGAGGTTTCCCTTTGCTGTAGAGGAGCCTTCAGGTAGCACAGAATCAGCATCTGTTGATCAGCAGCCAGTCTGTTGGGTTCTTATGGGATTGCTGCAGCTGGTGCAAGTTAGAACAGCCTATGAGATACTCTAAGTTACTTCTGCCACCATTTGGGAACCAGCCTGCCCAGGATCCGGTGAGAAGAATGGTAATTTATAGACACTTCCCCCCAACCCACTCCCTCTTTCAGCTCTGCTGAGCAGTTAGTATTGAGCCCATAGGGTTTAGTACAATTTCTCTGGCTCTGTACCAGCAGCAAACTAATAATGTACTCTATTGTGCAAGTTGCTGAGAGGAGCTGAGCACCTTGACTCTCACGGACATTGGATGGGAGTTGAGGGTGCTTAGCAGATCAAGAATTCTGGAGCTTACCGTGTCCCTGAGTTATGCTGGGATGATACTGTTGTGCAAAGATGTTCAGATGAGACAAGGTGCGATTGGTATGTAAACTGACATGAGTGTTAAGAAGAAAGGAAGAGATCGCATTCTCTCTTCTTACACACAAGGGAGAGAATGGCCCAGATTTGTCAACTGGAAAAGGACACAAGTGGTTAAGGGGGAAAAAGCATTTTCAGTTTGATAAAATTATGACAAAAAAATGACACAATAAAGGCCAGTTTGTCAAAAGTGCTCAGTGTTCACCATTAGAACCAGATTTTTAATGAGCTCAGCCTGCATCCAGGCACCTAAATGAAGTGCCCAGATGTTCACGAGCATTCAGTACCAAACAGGGTTTTGTTGGTTATTTTTCTTTGTTTTTGTTTTGTGAGCAATGGGAGCTTCTAGAGAGTGAGCTCTTTGGAAACCTAGGACCAAAAAACTATATAAGGTTCTGATCTGTGTGAAAGGGAATTCATTAAATAAAAAGTGCATTCTTGTGCTAGCTCATGTCAGCATTTGCTTTATTTTAAAGAGCTGCTGCATAGACAATTTACCTCTGGATGCTTCCTGCAGTGACCAGAGTGCTTGATTTTCAATATTTTGCAATGAGACACATTGGAATACAAAGGGGTACATTTTTAAATTACCTCTGTTTAGGTCAAACACCAAAAGAGGTCTCCAAAATGATCAAAAGGTACTTTTTCATGGGACTTCCAAATGTACATACCATCAAAATCTGGTGCACAGGAATAATTTTAAATGAATCTTCTAAAAAGGGTTTTGAAGATGCTTGCCAGTAAAACATTGTGCCTCACAGCTATATATCAGAAAAAGCCATTCAAGTTAAATTAATATATTTGGCCAGACAGCTATATTAAAATTCTTGTTTTTTCTGTAATAACGGTAACCTGTGGTATGAATAGCCCTCTTCAAAAATCTGTATTGTTTTTGCCTCTCTTGCCTAGGGGGCATCATATGGTTTTGATTTCAATGAGCTGCATTGGGCTACCTTATTAAAACAAACACTTATGCAAAACAAAAGGCTGCGTATCATGACACAGGGCATGTAAGCCAGCTTTGAAGACTACAGAGTTTCAAAGTGTGTTTCAAAAGGAAAATGTCCATCTACCAAGCTCCACTTGTATGTAACATTTGTGGATGATGTCAGAAACATTCAGTGCTTCGTTAGATCCTACAGCATGGGCAAGTGTTCAGAATAATACAGACTGCAAATGAATAAGAATGACAGCTGAAGGGGGGCAGGAAAATGGTAGGAGAGCATTTCTATCTCTATCTCACACACAAACATGCACGCGCGCACACACACACTGTTTAACAGGCTGTTTGGTTTCTATATCCCCCCCAAAATTTAGTGTCTTTTGTCTGCACTGCTGGACAGCTCCATTTACTCTACAATTGTATATAACACAAGGAAACCCTTTCTCCCCCTCCCACACCCCAGATTGTAAGGAGTCACCATGCCATTTTACCTCTCAAAACTGAACATCTTTGGAATGATCCCCTTTGAACTCTCATCCCAAACAGCATTGCCTTCTGCATCTTTGCCACATAGGCCTTCTTTTTACACTGAAACGCTGCCCATAGAGCAGGAGGTTTTTTTTCATGAAACTATGAGGGTTCTGCTCCACGTGAATTGTAGCCAATTCAATGGTGTAGGGAAAGCAGCATATATTAAGCACCGTAATTTTGGACTCAGAGAGAGCTGTTTTAGGATAAAACAGCTGCCTGTGAGATGAAGCAGTACAACTTTTTAAAGGCTTTGTACAGGGCTTTGTGTACAGCCATGCTACCTCTGGATCAAACCCTATCAGATCTCATCAGACAAGCAGGTTGTGGCTTGGTAAATGCATTGATGGGAATTTTAAGAGGAATACACAGCATCTGTAAGAGGTGCACCCTTTTTTTGCTGAATCTGTTTGAACCAACGTGTCACCAAGATACTTAAGGAACTGTTGTGGTGGATGTTGGGACTAAGATTTTGAACGATGCCTAGCGGATTTCGATGCCCAGTCCCCATTAAATTTTAATGAGAACTGGGCATCCAAATCTCTTTGGGCCAGAGTGAGATGAGCTTATATTTATTATTATTTGTCTTGTGGTAGCACCAAGAATCCCTAGTCAGGGAACAGAGCCCCATTGCACTAGGGGCTGTACTAACACAGAACAAAAAGATATCCGCCCCGCCCTAAAGAGCTCTGATTTATACTTTGTAGGCACAAATTGTTGAAATGTGTGACTTTTCTGTGTACACATTTTTGGTGGCTTGTTTATAAACTGTAGTGCTAAGGTTGATATTTTTCATCCAAAGCCCTCAAACTGTTTACAAAGCAAATTACATCATCGCTACTACAGGCTTAACAGTGTTTACATCAGCTGGATTTTGGAAGATCATCAAGATGTAATAGAATCTCAGTGGTTATTGCAGTTGTTTAATGTGTTCCTGATGTTGATACAATTTCATTATATGTCAAAATACTTAAATTTACGCAGGCAATAATACAAATATTTGCATATTTTAAAGGACGTTAATTGTTGGGTATTTCTAACACACTGTCATATCTGATCACTTTGAAATGAACTTTGTGACACTGCAAGCAAATTAAGGAACTACTACTGGACAAAACTCAGTAGGACTTTTGTCAATTTCTTTAAAGCATGCTACTATTAGAGACACCAATGATAAACCAATAATAGTACAGAATTACCTAGGACTCTTGTGTGTTAGGTTCTTTATTAGAAAGAATTATTGTTGAGTAGCATGCCCCAGTAATTTTAAAATTAGACACATTTTTATTTTAAGTCATTGACATAAGAGTGTAAATAGCTTAAGACAGTGGTTCTCAACCAGGGGTACACGTGTCCCTAGGGGTATGCAGATGTCTTTCAGATTCCAGAAGTGTCTAGATTACTATTTCTCAACCTGGGCATCATGACCCCAAGGGAGTCGTGGGACAGGATACAAGGGTCACAAGTGCAGGGCTGGCATGAGGGGGTGGCAAGCAGGGCAACTGCCTGAGGCCCCATGCCACGAATCTAAGGTGCCCCACAAATCTAAGCTACATGCTTCAGCCCCAGGAAGTGGGGCTCAGGCTTCAAACTTCTGAAAGAGATGCAGTCATCTGGAAAGGTTGAGAACCACTGGCTTAATGCATTTGGAACCAAGGGTGCAAAGGAGGATTGCTTCAAAGTCTAGCCCAGTATATGTCCTTCTACCCTCTCAGAGGCTCTCATGCTTGGAAGTTCTGTCCCAAAAGAGGATTAATTCTGAAAATGACAGGGAAATTGAGCAATGCCACATTTGTTTCTGGATGAAGTGTTTATAGAATTTCAATCACCTATTCAAGAAACAAAAACAATACCATGTGATTATGGGGAATCAGTCAGATAATTACAATTCAGCATTCAAGCTATCATAATGAATAGTTTATGAGCAATTCATAGACAGAAATTTGCTCACACAAAAATTTGAACAATTTCAGAGAGCAAATATATAGAAAATTGCTGCATGTTCGTGGACAATAAACAAACAAGGGAAAAATAATATATTTACTGAATACACATGGTAATGCACTTTTTGACAAAGGTGGGCATTTGTCCCATTCACTCTTGCCAACTGATCAAGTCAGCAAGAGCAAACGGGACAAATGCCTCCCTTTTGGGGAAAAAAAAAAGTCAGGATGGCTTGGACAGGGCTTAAAAAAGGGACTGTCCTGGGACATATGGTCACCTTATCCTTAACTAGTAAGGAAGGATTTCAAATTATAATTTTGGGAGGAGGTTTTCAAAAGTGCCTAAGAGAGTAAGGCAGCAATCGATCCAGCAGGGGGTCAATTTATTGCATCCAGTATAACGAGTGCCATATCGCTATCGACGAGCGCGCTCTCATCGATTCTGGTACTCCACCAGAACAAGAAGCACAAGCAGAGTCAACAGGAGAGTGTCAGCTGTCGACTTACCGCAGTGAAGACACTGTGGTAAGTAGTTCTAAGTACGTCGACTTCAGTTACACTATTTACGTAGCTGAAGTTGCATATCTTAGATCGGCCCTGCACAGTAGCGTAGACAAGCCCTTAGAAGCACAAGCTCCATGGTGCTTTATTCCTTTAGGGAGTATGGAAAATCTGACTCCTCAAGACTAAGTTAGGATCCTAAATCCTAACGTAGGCACATAAATATAAGTGGTCTGGCCTGCTTTTCAAAGAGTACCCAAATATCCCAAAGAAGGCAATGGGAGATCTGAAAATCAGAACACTTATATTTAGGAGTCTAAATATTAATTAGGAGCCGCATGTAGGCATAACATTTTGGCCATAAAAGATAGTACATTGTGGGAAGAGGAGAATGCATTCTACCATGAAAAATGAGCATATTCCTTTCCTCTTTTCTCTTCCTCACTTAAAACAGGCAAAGACAATGTAAAGCCCTGATTCTGCAATTAGATTCACACCAGCCCAGGAGTACACTCATCTGGATCTGAGTGCAGAGCCGTCTTTAGGGCTCAATGCTGCAAGAGGCTGGCTGTGGTGTTGAGGAATCAGAGTGCTTAGGTGCTTGCAAGACATGTGCTTTACTCAATGTTTGGGTCTAACCAGCTGACCCTAACAACAAGAGCTGCAGGGTGCCCCACTCAATCTCCATTTGGGAAGCTCAGCCCTTAAAGGTACAGAGCCCCCAATACCATATTGCTTACTTCTGCTAGACGCTTAGTGTCATGAACTTCCATTGCAATCAGTGACAGTGGAGGACACTCAACAGTGTATGGGAATGCTCTGCATCTTGCAGAGTCACTCTCTTAATTACTTAAACCTTGATCCTGCAACATACTCCATGCTGCATTCATACCAAGAGGACTCTGTGTAGGCATCGAGCTCTGTTTGTGCTGAGTTCACTGCAGGTGCAGGGCCTTAGTCAATCAACTTGCCAGATTACTTCCAAATAGCATTGACACACCCACCAACTATCAAAAAGAATAATTACATAATCCAAATCACTTGTGAACATGCCAGAGGCATTAAAGAAGGTCTCATCGGACTATCTTTTTACTGTGAGATGTTAATCAATTTTATTAGTAATATTTTTTAAATCATAACTATTTTCTCCTCTGCGTTTCCTAGTGCATTCTGTCTGTTATGTCTATCCCATCACAGGTCAGAACTCTGCAAGGCAGGGAACTCTGTATTTTGTGCAGGTGACAACCCTGTCACTCTGGGGTCACTATGGTCTTGGTGGAGCTTCCTCATCCCCACAAACATGTAGCTTGGGGGAAAATTTCAGAGCTGATGGCCAGAGACTGGTAGGACCAGAAGTAGCCTGAGTCAGGTCTCTGGACTGCTGGATATTCCAGTCAAATAGAAGAAGTTCCATTTGCAGAAAGTTCTTTGACTCTCTCTGACCTGTGCTGATTGGCTATTTGCACCAACCCTTCCTACCTCCTCACAGTGTCCTCTTTCCAATTAGCTGATCTCTTCTGAAGTCAACACACCAGTGAGGTATTTTAGAAAACAATCCCATGATAACTTTGCCTGTGGACAGAGGTCTTTATATCAGCCGGGTGTGTAATGGGTTTATACCTACACATATGACACACAGATCCTTAATGTCAATGTTCAAGTAGATTTTTTTCTTTTTAGCAAAATATTTGCCTGTCATAAATGAAATAATGTCTTAAGTTCTACCACATGCAGAGTGAGATAGATAGAGGAAATTCTACCTCCAGCCAAGTCAGTCACACTTTTGGCTGTAGAACAATTTTCCTGAGTCTATAAAGCCAAAAACTCAAATACTAGCAGTCCTACTGCTATAGACAGGAATTCCAAGATTGAATTCTCATTAAAATAAAGTCATTCTAACTTACTCAAAACACAGACACACACAGCTGATTGTAAAGCTTACACGAACTGTAAAGCATACAATAGGTGAGCATACATACTATACGAACATCAGTCAGGAGAGGAACAAAGAGTGATTCGTTCATCAAGGTCACTAGCAATATATAATAAAGCATCAGAAAACATGAACTCACACTCCAGTTTCTCAATTAACACTTATATGCACATGTCCTATTCAACACAGTTTCCACTCACTGTGGATTCTTGAAGTCTCTTGCAATAAAAGCCTTCTGAAGAGGACAACTAGATCCAGTGGAAAGTTCCTGGATTATAGGCACCCAGAGACTAAAAATGTATTTTGGAGAGCTTTCTGTCATGTCATATATTTTATTAGATCATAAGACTTTGCATACTTTTTAGAATTAAAAACATCATTGCTGAAAGGGAATTGTTGTATTCTGAGAAAATGAATCAATTTTCCTTAGCATAGACCACAAAGTTTGTAGCACCTCTGCAGACAAAGCTAAATCATTCAATCTTTACTCAGGCAAATATCCCATTTATTTTAATGAGAGTTTTGATGAAGTGAGAAGTGAGTTAGAACTGCAGAACTGATCCAGTATTTGCAGATATCTGAATGGATAACAAACAAAAACAAAATAGCCTTCTGGCAAATCAACAATCCAACACTATCTAGGATGCCTAAAATACAAAATCACAAATTTCTTTCATATCTTAAAACAGAGACAAAGCCAAAAACTATCAAAGTGCCTGTCATAGCAGTTTTTGAAAACTATCCATAGAACTTATACAAGCTTTATTGCATTTATCCTCACAACACCCAGGCAAGTTAGGGAACATTGATATCCACATTTTACAGATGGGAATGAGGCACAGAAAGACTAAGTGACTTGTCTAAGGACACACAGGAAGTCAATGACAGAGCAACAAACTGAATCCGTGTTTCCCAACTCCCACGCTACTGCCATAGCCACTGGATCATCTATCCAGTTTTCTCATTATCTAACATCTTTTACATAAAATCAAAATAAAGAGGTCACCTTAGTTATGCACTCTTCGTAGCCTCTGCTGTCTACCTTCTGCGCTGGGCTGCCCTTCCACGTGAAAGCAAGAATATGTCTGCTTTGTTTTCTGTTATCCTAAAATGAGCCAATGTGGACTCTGAATGTGGCTTTTTTTTTTTTTTCAATGAGCTATAAAAGTGTGAAGCATTATTAAGGTCAGTCAGTGGCAGAGGTGAGAATAGGAGTCAGGACATCCTGAGCTGTGTGCTCGTTCCTAGATGCTGCAGCCCTCTTCTTCTGGCAGCTGCTGCATAATTCACTAGTGTGAATTTGAATGGAAGTGGCTTTTGAAGTTCTTGAAAAACTTTATACAGCGAAAAAAAATACTTAGGGGCAGCTTGTCAGCTGGTGTACATTAGTGTAACACCACAGAAGTCAATGACACTAAATGCCAGTTTACACCAGTTGAGGATCTGGCCCTTAATGGGAAACGTCATAAAAAATGTTGAAATTCTGTATAATTGTTCCAAGTTAGCAGAAGTTTTGCAGCTTAAATTATTGTTGAACACTTGCCATGTTAGACCCCAGAATTGGCTCCATTTCAGTGATGAGTGAAGTGATTCCTATAAAAATAGTTTGTAAAGCAATCTGGGATTCCTTCAGAATAAAACTACACTATAAATGTAAGCTATTCACCATATATTGTAAATAGCCAAGAATACTTTGCCTCCTTGACTGCAAAAATTTCACATCTGTAGGAGGCATATGAATACTAGTTAGCAATGATACCATCAGTGTAAATAATGAGGTTGTGAATTTGAATCCCCTTTAAGAGAAACTTTGTTCTTTCTTTTTTTTCAAAGAACTGATTCACATGTATTTACTTAACAGGCTCAGCCAAGCACTGACACAGCACTAAAGAAGAATATTCCAGACTCTTAAAACTACGGGATGGTTATATATGCTTTCTAAAATTGCTTGAAAAACTAAAAGTACTAGAGAAGTGAAAATTACTGTTCAAAATAGAGTTCTGTAACTTTAAAAAGCATCATGTCCCATGAGACCAAAAGCTACATTTTTCACATTCCCCAAGAATCATGATAACACAGCTGCCATCTTGAATTTTATAAACCTAAAGAGCTAATTCCTGTGGCTTTGAAAGTATCACTGTGTAGCAGAACCACAGATTTTATTGTTCAAAACACATTTTAAAGCTGTAAAACTTGCTATTGTGATTACTCAGATGGACCTAATCCAAGATAGTAGCTGTAAATACATTTGGTTGGCTTTTTTGCCATCTTTTTTATTGTTATGACTGCGGGTAGCAAGTGTCTATTCCTTTTCAATATAGAAACCCCTTAAAGAGTTAATATCTCTCTCTGCACTAGAGAAGCAGTCAGCCTATATGTATGCAAGTCATTTAGTGTCAGGTTCAGGAAAGAAGTATTTGCAAAAGGACAAAGGGAGGCTGAGCTAGAGAGGGCTTCATAACTAAAGACCTTACCTAAGGGACATCATGAACAGATAGAACTAATTAGAGATAAGGTTTTTCACTGTAGAAAGTGAAAATCTTTAAAGCAAGAAACAGCTGTATCTTAGGGTACGTCTTCACTACTCACCGGATCGGCAGTTAGTGATCGAGCTATTGGCGATCGATTTATCGCGTCTCATCAAGACACGATAAATTGATCCCCAGAGGCACTTCCTTCGACTCTGGAACTCCAGCTCACCAAGAGGAGTAAGCGGAGTCGACGGTGGAGCCGCCGCGATTGAACCACCACTGTGGGGACGGTCAGGTAAGTCGAACTAAAGTACTTCGACTTCAGCTACGCTATTCACATAGTGCAGGGGTGGGCAAACTATGGCCCACAGGCCAGATCTGGCCCACGAGACCGTCTGGCCTGGCCTGCCTGAGCTCCGGCAGGGGAGGCTGCTCCTGGCCCGCCCCGCCTTCCCCGCTCTCCCGGAGCTCGGCGTGCCTGAGCTCCCGGCCCCTCCCCTGCTCTCCCGAGCTCAGCGCGTGGCGCAGGGCTGCCCGCTCCTCCGGGAGCAGTGCAGCATGTGCAATGCCGGCAGGGCCACCAGTGTGGTAAGATCTGCGCAGTGGGTAGGCGGGTGGGGGTGGGGAGGTGTTGGTTAAGGGACAGGGAGTCCCGGGGGCACTCAGGGGAGAAGGGGCTGTTGGATGGGATGGAGGTTCTGGTCAGGGAGCGGTCAGGGGAAGGGGGTGGGGGTGGATACGGCATGGGAGTCCCGGGGTGGGGGGTCTGTCAGGAGGTAGCAGTGTGGATAGGGGTCAGGGCAGACAGGGAACAGGGGGAGTTAAGAAGGGGGTAGGGTCGGGGGGGGGGGGTGCAGTTAGTGTGTGGGGTCTCTGTAGGGGGCAGGCAGGGGACAAGAAGCAGAGGGGCTTAGATAGAGGGTGGGATCCAGGACCAACACCTCCCCAACCCCCACCCACCCACTGCCCAGATCTTACCACGCTGGTGGCCCTACCAGAGCTGCACATTCTGCACTGCTCCCGGAGGAGCAGGCAGCCCTGCGCCATGCACTAAGGGGGTGGTGGTTAGGATGGTGGGTCTCGGGAGGGGGCAATCAGGGGACAAGGGGGGGTTGAATGGGATTCTAAGGGGGGCAGTTGGGGAGGGGAAGTAGGAGGGGGTCGGATAGGGGGCTGGGCTGGGCTGTTTGCGGAGGCACAGCCTTCTCTGACCAGGCCCTCCATACACGTTTTCAACCCTGATGTGGCCCTCGGGCCAAAAAGTTTGCCCACCCCTGGCACAGTGTCACCATTCTTCTAAGGTGGGCTACACTAGCAGTGGGGTTCGAACTAAGGTATGCAACGTGATAAATTGATCCCTGAAACATCAAACACTACCGCCAATCCAGCAGATGGGGTAGCCCTACCCTAAGTAGGCAGTTATAGCCATATACCTCCTACCCCCTGTTACTCCACTGTCCCCTCCCCACTTTTAGGCTAGGAGGACTGCATTGGTCTAATGCCAGCCCAAGGTAGGACACCAGAAGGTTTCGCTGACTCTCCCATCAGAGAGCTAACCTCCCCTAGACTGCTGGGCTGCTCAGCCTAATGGTAGGCCAGACCCCTTACCTGATTGCTGCCACATCCTAACTGAGGGTGTTGGACAGATAGACTCACTACTGCTCTGCCTGACAGCAGGCCAGAGCCCTTTAGCTGATTACGGCCCCATCCTGACTGAAGATGCTGGGCCTAGAGACGTGCCACTACCCTGCCTGATTGCAGGCCAGACTATTAACTGTGTGCTGCCCTGCTCTGGCAGTGTCAGGGCTACTAGACCAAGCTGCTGCCTAACCTGGACTGAAGGTCAGGGCCTATTAATCGTTGGCTAATTTACCCCCTGCACAGAGCGGCTCTAGAAGCATTACAGCGAGGGGGTGTGGTCTCCCCCCTTGATCGATGGGGAGAGAACCACGACTGCCCTACACTTCTATAACTATTATTTGTACGTATGCAACATATATTATATTTAGTATACCAAAGCCCTTGCTTTCAAATTACAAATATATTACAAATGCCATCAGTAATTTAGTTTTCCATCTAATGGAGGGAGTGTAAGTAACATTGATTTATTTTAGCTTAAATTATGTGGATTTATTTTGATTGTCACTTCCAATATATTTCTAGATTAATAACCGACATATCTGAGGTCATGTTGGGTTAGGAATTGGTGAAGGGAGACCGGAAGAGATCCCAACAAGTTTTGATCATGTACTTTGTCAACTCTGGACCCAATTGGCAAAATAACACACGTTAATCTTCAGTTTATTAGAGCTGATCTGAAACATCTTAATAAAAGTGTATGTCATTGTTTATCCTGAGGCATACCGGTGTTAAAGCTGATAGGTAAGTTTAAGTTAAAGATTAAGGAAAATGAACTTGTACTTGGAAGATGCACAGAAAGTTACCCAAATAATAATAATAATAATAATAATAATAATAATAATAAGCATTGGGTCTAGAATTAGTAATAAAATTAAAAAACCCAGAGCATTCTTTAAAATTACACTATTGTGTTTTTAAAGTCTGGTAACCTTAATTTCAACACTGGAATTTGATTTCTTTTTAAAGATTCTTCCCTCACAGTCCTTGCCATAGGATTCATCCCAACATCTGGATAACAGAATTCATGCTGACAAACTAATGCACATGTGGAAGAGTGTGCCTGCTACTTTGCTGCTCCTCATAACAGACATACTGTCTCTGTCTCCGTCTCTGACTGTCTGTGTCCCCTCTTTATTTAAAAAAATAAGACTGCACATGTCTCTGGTGTGGATGTGACCAGCCTGCAATATTGCATTCTCTCTACACAGAACGTCTGGTTTAGGTGATACCAAGTGATCCCTACCCTAGCTTTGGATGTTTACTGGATTATTAACTGGCACATCTGGCTCTCTCCCTAGGAGGGTGAGTTCTGCACAACCGCAGGAATTTCTTTCATACACCATTTTTATTAGCTTTTCAAAAGAATAGGGATTACCACTGGAAACACAGACATCAAGAGCATTTGCTGGGATATAGGTCCCCTACCTGTTTACCACATAAAAAGAACTCTTTTTCTTTCTTAAGAATTAATATTTTTCATTTGTACCAGCCTTTACTGTTTCCTCATATTTGCCAGGTCCGTTTCATTGAGAAATGGCTCATGATTTGTGATCTTATGGGAGCTGTAAGTAAAATGTGTTTTCAGAAAACCCTGAAGACAAATGAATCTAGAGACTGGAGCATATTTTAAAATACTCATCTCAAATACTGTTCTACCCATGTAGACCGCTACATTCACAAACTTCACAAGACAAAAATGAGGTAGATTCAGTGAAAAGAAGAATGAAATAGTAGCTCATGAAAGCACATTTGTTTAGTTAGGGCCAGTCTACACAGGATAATTACACTGATATTAGGGCTTGGCTACACTGGCACTTTATATTGCAATAAAGCCTCCCAGAGCACTCTACCTTACTCCCTGTCCACACTGGCAAGGCACGTAGAACACTCTGACTCCCTGGCTGGAGCATTCCTGGTACTCCACCTTGCAAGAGGATTAACAGCTATTGTGTATTGGGTGAGATGTTGCAGCTCCAGTGTAAACGGGTAGTAAGGATACTGCACAATGATTGACCTCCGGGAACACTCCCTGATCTCCTTAAGTCAAATGGCCTTTCTTCCCTATGTTTTGAACTCGGCCGGAGGAATGCGGAAGTGCCTGTTTAGAGCTCCATCTCAGATAGTGACAACGGGGCAAAGCAAACAAAGAAAACGTTTACGCAGTGAGTGAGAAGCAGGGGGCTCTGAACTTACAAGATAGCATGCTGACACACTCTCAGGACTCCAAAAATGCGCTTGCTCTCTCCCTCCACATACACACAACACACTCCACCCCACCCCCCTCGTCTGAAAAGCACATTGCAGCCACTTGAATGCTGGGATAGCTGCCTATAATGCACTATTCCCAATGCCGCTGAAACTGCCACAAATGTGGCCACACCAGAGCGCTTGCAGCTGACAGTGTGGACAGACTGGAGCACTTTCCCTAGAGCACTCTCCAAAGGCTAGTTTAACCCAAAGCGCTCTACAGCTGCAAGTGTAGCCAAGCCCTAAGAGAAAATGTTAAAGCGCTATAGTTATATTAGTGTAACTCCCCATATGAAAGCCCTTATGCAGATACAAGATGTCTTTTTTCCAGCTTAGTTTACGTCATTTTGGAAGTGGCTGAAAATAGCCACTCTTATACTAGAATGAGAGTATCCACATGGGGGAGTTATCCCAATGTAACTATAGCACTTTAACTATACCTGTATAGTTATACTGGAATAACTGAAAACATCTACTATGTCGCCCAAAGGAACCTTGAACTATGTGTTCCTAAATGAAATTTTCCTCCGATCAAGTAGTTTGAAAAAATGAAAAAAAGTTAAACTCTGCTCTGATCTAACAGCTATCTTGTTCCATTGTTTCCTTGTACCCACTCCCCACTACCCTGCCTCCATCTGTTGTCTCTTGTCTCATACTTAGATTGTAAATGTCTTGGAGCACGAAGTGTCTTTTTTCTTCTGTCTTTGTAAAGCACCTAATATAGCTGGGTTCTGGTCCATGCCTGGTGTCTCTTTATGCTTCAGCTATACAAATAAATAATGAATAATAATAATATAGAGAATCACTCTTCATTATTTACCATTTCCCCATGTTAGTGTCATCTGCAAACTTTATCAGTGATGACTATGTTTTCTTCCATAAAATTATGGAACAATAAAATCATATAAATGATGTGTGTTTCTAAGATGCATGTGGAAAATGCAAAGACCACTGACAGAAATTAGTTTTGAAATCTGCACACACAAAGATTGCACCCTCATCTAGCCAGAAGAAAGAAACAGATCATGTGATTTAGCTGACCAGCGACAATCCAACACCACAAAGTGAATACTTTGTTTTGAACCAAAACTAAATATTTTGCTTTTTTTTCCCTCAATGAAACAAAAACAACAACAAAAAAAATCTGGTTGAACAAAACATTTCCATTGTTTTTGACATTTTTAAATGAATCATTTCAACATTTCTGAATTTTTTATTTTCAGTTTGTTTGGGTGTTTTTTTATTAGAACTATTAGTTAAATATTACCCAAATCTATGAAACTTTCTGTGCCCCAAGATCATGTATTTTTCAGCAAAAAAAAAAAAAAAAAAAAGTCACCCAACTCTAACACAACACAAATTTCAAATACTGAGCGTCAGATGCTTGCAATAAACTGTTCACAATTAATCCAGAGTAAAAACCAAAATAAAAAAAAATCACTCAATAAATCTGAATGAACAAATTCAAGAATGCTAACCTCAGCTCAGAGAGGTTCTGGGAACAGAAAAGGCAGTTAAATTCACCAGAAATTATGATTTCTTTAGATTTATGCAAAAGAAAACAGGGGAACCTTTGCAAAGCTCTAGGTGTCCAGTTATAAGTTTTAAAAACAAATAAAATTAAACAGTCAGCAGAACACAAAACTCAACTTGCCCCCACAAAAGTGAGCCCCCTTAAAGCCCATCACAGGAGAAATCCACTCTGAATTATTCTGCCAGCTCTAGTTTAGATGAAAACATGCTTCATGTATTCCATCCATGTAAATGGAAATCCATATAGTTTAGTGTTGCTTGACTATAGACTTGCATTATTACCTTCTCAATGCCACCAGTTCTGCAAACAGATGCACCAGCACTGAGACCCATTGAGATGGATTTTTTTTCCTTCTTCTGCCTTTATTTATACAGAAGACCTAGTGGAAGGAACTTTAAAATGTTTTTAGAGGATACCTGCAGGCAACTTAATAGGAGGGCTTGCTTCTGTAACAATTGGCAATCCTTGTATAACTCCATCTTATAAATCATGTTAAAATATGAGGCAGTACATCACTAATCAAATAGATAAATATGACCATGTTTCAATTTTAGATCATTAAGATTTTTATACAAAGTAAAATAGGACACCCATGCCCTAAGCTACAAAAACAAATACAATTATACAGCTAACAGAACATAAAACTCCCCTCCCCATCCCCCGCAGATTTAACCTTCATCAAAGCCCAACCTCCACAACAGCCCATGCAATCAAGGTTCCTTGCAGTGTGCCTTGAAGACTAGTAGACAAGGGCTATTTCAGATCAGAAGGAAAATTGTAGCAAACCTGAAG
Source organism: Dermatemys mawii (assembly GCA_007922305.1). Lineage (NCBI taxonomy): Eukaryota > Metazoa > Chordata > Testudines > Dermatemydidae > Dermatemys > Dermatemys mawii. The sequence continues at coordinate 657,617 of ML677384.1, read as the reverse complement.
GCCCCTCACAGAGAATGCTCCACCGCTGGACCCCCACTTTTGAATTAAGGGGAACTCCCCCGATTGTAACTGGGCAATCGGCATATTGAGACAGGTCTCAGGCCATCAGGAAACACAGCATCAGGTTTCCAATTCAGTTCAGGGCTTGCACTTATTTTGAAAGACTGTTTATAAATGCATCCTTCTTAGAGAGGAATCTAGAGAGAACTATGCACATCCAAGTTCTCCTACTCCATGTGTTTAAACTCTTCCCAATTAGAGGACTGTGGTCAAGTGAGGAATTCTTATTCATTCTGGTTCCACTTCTGTACTAGCATGAGATCTTATGCATTTTGACCTCTATGGCTATGTATTTAAAATTAAGGCACTAATTAGATGTCATTGGTAAAATTATCTCTATTTTCTCTGATTTAAGTTATTAGCCATTTAAAAATCAATCTTGGAGTTAAATGTTTAATTATATAATTGCTTCCGTTGTGTGCATTTGTTATTTTGTGTATTATCGTGTAGTAAGTTAAAGGATATTTTCTTCTGTCTGAGTTAATGAGGTCTGTTGAGAAGTATCATGTTCTGCTGGTGGATTGGCTAGACTGCTGCAAGAATACAGTTAAGGGAGAGAATTTTAAAAGTGCAACTGGTTTTCTGATGCTGTAAAAGCAAATCAGGCAGTTTCCTGCCAAAAGTTCACTTCTCGATTTAGTTTCTCTAATTAAATGAATTTAATTGCTCTGCACTTGAAGCCTGATCTAATCTTTCCCCTGACTTTGACTGATTTTGGATCAGCCCCTTAGAGACTATGTCTGCACAGAAACAGGGAGATGGCACATACGCTAGCTTTGCAGGGACTAGAGTGCTAAAGAGAGCAATGTGGCCGCATTTCATTGTGTGCCAGCTGCCCAAGTACATACTCGGGGAGTTGGGTGCAATTGCACTTGGGAGGCTAGCCCAAGCTGCTGCATGTGTTGCTGCAGCCACATTGCTATTTTTAGTGCACTAGCCCGAGCAGAGCTAGTGCATCTGTCTACCCATGCTGGAAATTACACCTCTTAAGCTGCTTTGCAGACACAGCCTTATTGGATTCCATTCCAATCAGTGCTCTTTTCAAGGTTCTCTTCTGTGATCCCATTTTTCTTCCATTGTGAGTATGAAGCATAATGTCAGCTCTTTGTGCTTTTGAGAGTAGAGACTCTTGTACTTTGTAATGATGAACAAGGATCACTGACTTGGGCAGTCTTATTAACTTTAGTGTGCAGCCATGGGGCTGAGCAAAGACTATTCATGTGAGCAAGGGTTTAGGGAATCAGGCCCCATGGTAGAAGAGTCATGTGAGATATGGGAATGGTCACCTTCTGGGATCAAATGGTCTTTCCTATCCCTAAATGTTCCCTGGTGATGAGGAGTAGTAAGACATGTATGCATGCAGATGTGAGTTGTGTTTATTGACTCCTGATTCAAACAACTATACCTGAACACATTCTTTATAAACAGGATCCCTAGTATTACAGGGTTCATACTGTTAGAAAACAGTGCTGGCTTTGCTAGATACAGGAATTCTGAAGTTACATAGAATTTTTAGAGGGTATGTCATAAGTGTGAAGTAGCCTAGAATTAATGTTTACCTGTAAGGGGTTAAGCTAAAGGTAACCTGAGAGGTGGACAACTGACCAATGAGAAATTCCTCAGGAGACAAAGGATTTTAAGTTTCAGTTTCTCTCTGGGTCTCTCGCTGTTCACCTCGGCTATGGGATGAACACAGCTATGTCTTTCACTGTAACTATAGATTCTATCAAGTACTGTAGTCAGTAAGTTTACCTTCTTTTTATCACTTGGAGGGTTCTCAGTGGTGAGGGTTGGCTAGGTGCTTCTGGATATTGTAAGCTTCAGCAGAGATATCAACTGTGGGAGAAAGTTGCCTCGGGGGAGAGGTTTGGTTTCTGAATCCTTTTGTTGATTATGGTAGATGCTGTTCTATTGATGGTTAAAAGAGTTATTCCTTTCTTTTTTTTCTTTTATTAAAATCTTTCTTTTAAGAAGCTGACTGCTTGTTTTCCATTGTGTAAGATCCTGGTTTTGGATCGGGCACATCTTGCAGGAGCAGGCGAGGTTTGTTTTTTTTCTCTCAAGCTTCCCAGGGAAGGAAGAAGTTTGGGGGGTTAGTGGAAAGGGAAAGAAGGGTCCCAAACTACCCTAAATTGAGTTTGGTGGTGGCAGCGTACCAGGTCCAGATACAGAAGAAGTTGTGTTCTGGGGAAAAACATTTTAACCCAAGCTGGTAAAATAAGCTTGGGGGGGTTATTTCTTTTTTCATGCAGGTCCCCACATCTGTACCCTAGAGTTCAGAGTGGGGAGGCAATCCTGACAGGGTATTATTCACATCTGTTACCTTTACTAGGTTTTTTGGTTCCTGGAAAGCTTACACCCACGATAAGGGTATGGTGAAACAAAAATTGTGCTGGTTCATCATGGAATAACCTTAATGGGCCACATTTATTTCATTTAGTAATAGCATTTCACTTAAACTAATATTTTACTGAATTTGAAATAGCAGATTTCAATGTCTCACAAAACCTTACTGTTATGAGAGCAGGTGCTAATGACTGCCATGAAATCGGTCTTTAATCCAAAGACAATCACACACCTTGTTAAAGTTAATGCATGTGCCAAACACTGTTTCAGACTCAATGGGAAAAAGAACTGAGCCCCTTTTATGTAGTAAAGACAGCTGGAAACAATGGAGGGACTGCCCAAGACACATGGAAGGTCAGAGTTAAATTGAATGGACTGAGGGGGTTGCTAGGCTGCAAATGCAGGGGCTAAGGCTTTGATTCACTGTAGGCACCTACATCCAACTTCTGGGTGCCACAGACATTCTCAGAAACACTGCTGAGCTTTTGCTAACCCTGTAGATACCTAAGTTTCTGCCAGTAGCCATGTGCAAATCTGAATAAGTCCTGAAGCAAGCTCACAGCTGTTAAGCTGCTTGGAGCCCTAATGCAGTGAGATTTCAGACTAAACATTCCTCTGCCTCCATTGCCAACAGGTCCCGATCCAGCCTTAATTATTGCATTTGCTAACTTTTGATTGCTTGACTTTGTGACCTTAATGTTTTTTAACATTTTATGTGTGTGTGTAATTTCTTACATTTTTAGAAAAGCAAACTAAAAAAACCCAACAGAATTTCTATCCTGTGGGAACATATTGCACCCACATGAGTCATCAGGAGGGCTGGAACTTTTCAATTCACAGCAAAACTCCTGTCATGTGAGCTAACGCTGTCACTGAAAACAGTAGCAGGTTGTCATCCTCTGCGTGGCCGTGCAGTAGAAGAGGACAAGACACACAGTTTGTCAGGAATGATGAGACTCAGAAATCTGGGGTTGCATTCCAGGTTCTAGAAGGAAGTGTTCTCTAGTGCACGCAGTCCCCTCTGCCTCTGTTCACCTCACTCCTGACCCCTTCTGCTTCCAAGGAGTAAAGAACAGAATCCTACATCATTAATGCAGCAGTTGTCCTCTCACTCCCCTGCAGCCTGTCCCTGTCCCAGTCTTCTCTCTTTCTCTCCCACCATGGTTCATTCTTCCCACAGCTTAGTTATCCCTGTCATACCCCATTCCCTTTTGCTTCAAAACCATAGTCTTCTACAATATGAAGGAGAACCTCCATCGGTTGTAATAACATTTGAAAGTATCTGATTCCATCCAACACAGGACAGTGGAAAACATACATTCTAGCCTGTGTATTAAAAATGCATTAAGTGCTTTGGAGTATGCATCTTCCTGCTTATGAAAGAGATAATTGTTGTTTAAAAGTGGTTGCATTTAAGGAATTATCCATGCTATTTGTCCCCAGAACAATAGAGATTAAAGTCTCTAGACCATCTCCTATCAAAATAGCATGCTTCCCTTTGAACACGTCATTAGCACTGTTTTCCATCTGGCTGTTGGCAAAGATCTTGGATTTGCTCAGAAATGCCGAAAGTTCATCAATTACAGCACACAGAAGCCATTATCTCTCTCTTTCTTTCTTTCTTGACTCCCCCTCCCATCTCCAAGCAAACATCATCTTGGGAAAAGAAAAGAAAAAGAAAAGAGAAAATATTGATTTTGACTGCTGTAATCTCTATGGCAAAAATTATGACTCAGTCCTGAACGCAAAATGGATGTAAAGCATAACCTCATCTTTGAGAGTAAGGAGGAACCAGTATCCAGATACATGTAAGAATGCCAAGATAACCATTGTAGCTCACCTGTGTTGACTGATGAGTTACATGTAAGTAACTAACATGTAAGATACCTCCATCTGAGGCATGAGGAGGTACAGTAGAGGGATACCATACCAGACTTTATCACCAGCAGACTGAAGTTCACATGAATGACCCAAACTATGGAGTGCTGTCAATACTGAACTTCACCCACATTCACTGCTAAACCAGATCCTCGCCAATATCTCTTACTTTCATGAGCACTCAGAATAAACCATCAATATCATTCAAAACATTTGAAGAAAAAATTGAGGTTAGGAAAAATAAAGGCACCACAACTGTGATCTGGCTAGCAGCACTGGGAAGAGGGTTAGGAGATTTAAAACTGACTCATTACACCACTAGTAAAAGTAGCACTAGAGAAGTAGAAAAAGTGTTGGCAGGATAAACATTAATGTTGCATATAAGGCCAAGTGTAAACTCTCACACAGAAGACCTTTCCAGGTATGATGCCCATTAACTTACATTAATCCTGAATGCAAGGATTATTGATATTAACGATTGGCAGGAGCAATTATTTCAAATTATTTTGAGGTAAAGGGAGCAAAGTATTGCCTATAATACCTGTACACTGCAACTCACTAGTATTCTTCCTGGATCTTCTATTCAACATAGGTTTCCTCCCACCAGGTTTCAAAGTCTGGAGTTATTTTCTGAAATTTCCAATTTCCTCTGAAAAGCACTCTTTGCTTTGATTATAATACAAGATACAGCTTTCAAATGCGTATCTCCAATGCCAAAGATTCAATGTGCTAAAATCTCTTCTCGGCTAGACCTACAAAACCAACAAGGTTGCACAGATGTATGTCCACAGAATGTGGCCTATGGTTTAGAATGTTTCTTGAAAAGTCTCCAAAAAAAGTGCCACCATTGACCGAGGAAATAAAGCATCCCCTTTTTCTTCAACTTCTCAAATGTAAAAGCACACAGTACAATCAACAAATGTCTCTACTACACTGTACCTTTTCAGATGTCAGTGAATCCTAAATCTGATGACTACTCTGAAGATCACAGCTCAAAAGTATCCAGAATAAAACATCAAAAATAAACATGCTTTTCCTCCCAAGAGGTTTATCCCTCTCTTCTTGTTTTGTCATCCACCAAAAGGAAAATTTTGAACCACATAGCCATATGTGGGATAGCCTCTCAGCTAATGTGAGTCAACCTTGCTCTGACTTTAGTGGATCTTCACTCATTTACACTAGCTTGGGATCTGTCACAATAAATGGAGTAACCTCATTATTACATATTCATAACTTCTGTCCTCAGAAAACCAAGTGAGGGATCCAAATTAGAGGATCCCGCAGGAAAGGACTTAACTATCTTTCTTGAAATATGACTCCAGAAATTCCCTCAGAGCAGTGAAACATGTTGAATGGATCATAGCCAGGCAGCCAGAAAAACAACAGACATTTGCAGGCCAGGTTGCTGAAAACAGAATTTGGCTCTTAAAAATTACAGCTTTTATTTTAACTATTGGTGCTGTATAAGTATATTCCTTTAAAAACGAGCCATGCTCACCTGAGGTAGCATTTGCACAAAGTGTTGCTATGACTACTGTTACAAGTACTTGTTTTTAATGGATAGTAGAGCAAAAAAGTCAAGTAAAAACCTATGTAAATGGCAATTAGTCTTGCCCTTGCAAAGAGATAAGTTAAGCTCTGACCTTTCTCAAAGCAGCAATAACCTCTCTTTTGGATATGAATAGATATACTGTTAAGTTAAAAATCTTTTTAAAAAAAAAAACAAAAAAAACCCCAACAACCACCCTTAGTTGGCCCTTTGTTTTGCTTCTCCACCCTTAAACAGTGAGATATCCACTTATCACGAAGGAAAACAAGTATACCTGAGAAAAAGAGCAGTGCATGTTTTCCATGTTTTCACTGTGTACCCTCTATAAAAAGCTAATACTAATGGTGTCTTTTCTGGATTTGACCCTTAATATATATATAGCGAAAAGAACTTTTAGTTGAATTTGAACCCTTCTGTGTCAGGCCTGAGCACTGGCAGCCCAGCTCAATATTTAGAACCAGGCTGAGGGAGCTGGAAACCAGAGCCAGAACCCCAGCCAGGAACCAGAGGCAAGGGTCAGAGCTAGACTCAGAATCAGAGTAGGAGCAAAGGCTGGAGCAGGACCAGAGCAAGGCAGAAGCTAATGCAGGACTGGAGCAACCACAATCACAGCTGTAGGCCAAATCATTAAGCACCCAGCAACTGCTGAGCTTAAAAGCAGGCCTTCTGGTCTCCTTCAGCCAATGGGTGGGAGGTGGCGGGCAGCCAATCAAGCTGTCCTACCACAGTCTAGCTGAGATCATTAATCTGCCTGGAGGCTGTGCTGACTAGTCCTCAGACTCAGTTGAAGGTGCCCGATCCTGATATTCTGTTAATACCAAAACACATCTTTTCTTTTACCAAGGACAAAATCATCTGTTATATCATATTTTGCATCTAATTCCTTACAGCTCCAACTTAAAATAATACCCCTCTTCCAGGAATAAAATATAAAGAAAACCTGTGCTGTTTCAGACAGTACTGGATGTCAGCATCTTTTCAACACACAATCCTGCTACAGCAAAACTATTTTGGAAGAGTCAGGGCACTCAAGCTTTGTCATAAACACTTGGCATGGTGCCCATAAGACTTTCAACAAATCAAAAATGCTACAAATGACTGTCCAACATGAATTTCTTTGCATTAAACTTTTTGAATCAAGAGAATATCTGGATCTTATTTTAAATCAAATAAACATCTTTATTGTTTACAGTTACCTACTACACCAATCTCATGTGACTAAGCACTACTTATTTGCCAGTAATAACTCTGTCTAAATGACAAACTCAGGTCCCAATCCTGCAATCAGTTATGTGCATGATTAACTTTACCCATATGAGTAGGGCCCTACCAAATTCAAGGTCCACGTTGGTCAATTTCACAGTAATAGGATTTTAAAAATTGTAAATTTCATTATTTCAGCTATTTAAATCTGAAATTTCACCCTGTTGTAATTGTAGAGGTCCTGACCCAAAAGGAGTTGGGGGGGGAGTAACAAGGCTATTGTGTGGGGGTGGGGGTGGGATTTCAGAACTGCTACCCTTACTTATGTGCTCCTGCTGGCAGTGGCGCTGCCTTCAGAGATGGGCAGCTGGAGAGAGGCGGTTGCTGGCTGAGAGCCAAGCTCTGAAGGCAGCACCGCTGTCAGCACCAGCACAGAAGGAAGGGTGGCTCTCTGACAGGTGTTTGTCTAACCTGCTCTTAAAAACCTCCAATGATGGAGATTCCACAACCTTGCTAGGCAATTTATTCCAGTGCTTTACTACCCTGACTGTTGGGAAGTTTTTCCTAATGTCCCACCTAAACTTCCCTTGCTGCAATTTAAGCCATTGTTTCTTGTCCTATCCTCAGAGGTTTAGGAAAACATTTTTTCTCCCTCCTCCTTGTAACAACCTTTTATGTACTTGAATACTGTTATGTCCCCGCTCAGGTTCTCTTTTCCAGACTAAACAAAGCCAATTTTTTCAATCGTTCCTCGTAGGTACTGTTTTCTAGACCTTCAGTTATCTTTGTTGTCCTCCTCTGTACTTTCTCCAATTTGTCCATATTTTTCCCAGAATGTGTCACCCAGAACTGGAAACAATACTCCAGCTGGGACTATATCAGCACAGAGTAGAATGGAAAAATTACTTCTCGTGTCTTGCTTACAATACTCCTGCTAATACATCCCAGAATTATGTTTGGTTTTTTGGAACAGTGCTATACTGTTATCTCATATTTAGCTTGTGATCCACTATGACCCCCAGATCCCTTTTCCACAGTACTCCTTCCTAGGCACTCATTTCCCATTTTGTAGATGTGCAACTAATTGCTCCTTTCTAAGTGGAGTACTTTGCATTTATCCTTATTGAATTTCATCCTGTTTACTTCAGACCATTTCTCCAGTTTTTAAAGAGCATTTTGAATTTTAATCCTATCCTCCAAAGCACTTTCAATCCCTCCCAACTTGGTATCGTCTGCAAACTTTGTAAGTGTACTCTGTATGCCATTATCTAGATCAGTGGGTTTTAAACTGCGGGTCACAACCCAGTATTGGGTTGTGGAATGTAAGGCATTGGGTCATGGAGGCTCTGGTCAGCACCACCGACTGGGCCATTAAAAGTCCCGTTGGCAATGCTATCCGGATAAAACAGGCCAGTCCCTACCTGTTCTGACACCATGCTGCACCATGGAAGTGGCCAGCAGCAGGTTTGACTCCTGGGGCAGGGGCCACGGCGTTCCATGCACTGCTCTACCCTGAGCACCGGTTCCACCCTCCCATTAGCTGCAGGAAGGGGAGAGGGACGCGGTGCCTGCGGGGAAAAGCCACACAGAGCCATTTGCACGCCTCACTTAGGAGCCGGACATGCTGCTGGCTGCTTCCGGCACGCAGCATGGTCCGCAGTGCCAGGACAGGCAGAAAGCATGCCTCAGCACTCCCATTGCACCGCTGACCAGGAGCCGCCCAATGTAAGCCCGCACCCCAATCTCCTGCCCCAACCCAGAGCCTCCTACCACACCCTGAACTCCTAATTCCTGGTCCCACCCCATAGCCCTCACCCCTATACCAGCCCTGAGCCTCTTTCACATCCCAAACCCCTCATCCCCAGCTCCGTTGGGTCATGGGCAGCAACAATTTTCTTCAACTGGGTCGCCAGAAAAAAAGTTTGAAAACCACTGATCTAAATTATTGATGAAGAGTTTGAACAGAATCAGACCCAAGACCGATCCCTGCAGGACTGCACTCATTATGCCCTTCCAGCTTAATTGTGAATCACTGATTACTTTCTGGGAATGGTTTTCCAACCAGTTATGCTCCCACCTTATAGTATCGCCATCTAAGTTGTTTATGAGAAGATCATGCGAGACAGTATCAAAAGTCTCACTAAAGTCAAGATATACCACATCTACTGCTTCCCTCCACCCACAAGGCTTTGTTACCCTGTCAAAGAAAGCTATTAGGTGGTCTGACATGATTTCTTTTTGACAAATCCATTATGACTGTTACTTATCACCTTATTATCTTCTAGGTAATACAACAGTGAAAATGGTTTTTCTTTTGGCAACTAGGCTTTTTTCTGTATATATAATGTAAAAGATCACAGAATGAAAAAATAGTCACTTTCATTGCAAAGAAAGGTCTACGAATATTCACCCTGGCCAAACATGCTCTCCTTTTGTGTTCACTATCAACAAATGTACAAGTTGTAAAACTGTAGTCATGTAGATGTTCTTGGAAAGTGAACTTCAAAATTGCAATTTTAAATGTGCATGAATGAGTATTTTCTCCAGACGTATATGAGCACACATTTAGTAAAGGAAAGTAATAGTTACAACTGAACAACACTATAGCAATGACTAAAATGAAGCCAAATTACTCTAGCCCTCTGAAAGAACATAAATTAGAGATAAAAAAGACATATTAGGCCAGTTAGTTTATTCCCCTGCCAATACATGATTGTTCCCTGTGGTATATTTTAGGTAATTCCTCTAGTCCACTTTTAAAGTCTTGACCAATGGATCATCCACTAGTTCTTTTGGAAGAATGTGTTTATACAAAAGTAAGTTCTATCATTAATGTGGAGTACCTGAAGTTGTTTCAACTAGTCCTGATTTCATTCACTCCCCTGCACTTCAATAAACATGATAAGCACATGGATTGGCTAAAATACTTGCCCAAATGTTCATATATAAACAACTTCTGCATGTTTTGCTGCTGGAAACAGACTCCATTTCTTACTCCTATAACTATACAGTTTTCTTGCTCAAAAGTGTGAGGTTGACAGAATAACATAAGTCTTCTGTGTCTATAGTAAGTGGTTTTGGAGCACAGTTGGATATGGACACGTCACAGGCCCAGTTCAAATTTAGTTTATAAAAAGCCTAGTAACTGTTGCTGGAAGATGTAGGACCTAGGTTTGTGTGTTTTCTATACATGTAGGAAAAAAAGGTTGATTGCAGTTGCCAGTCTGTCAGAAGCATTCATTATTAGACTTGCCGCAAAAGTCACACACAAACACAATCTCCGCACCTCCCACCCCTTTGAAATTCAATTCCCAGTGTGAAAAAACTGCTTCTGATGCCATTTTTGGCAAAAATATGTGAAATTCAGTTCTTTTTGGTGTTATATTTGGCTCTGAAAATACCAACAGTCTGCAAAAATATATTTTATGCCTTAAAAACATTTGAATGGTTACCATTTTCATATCAGATTATTATGCACATCAATATTTTACTGCTCATATTCCTTAATAACATCTGAACAGAAGAAGACTGTGAAAAGTGGCTTTTCCCACAGCAATATACTTTTGTTTTAACTTACAATTCAATAAAAAAATAAATTTCAGAAGTGTAGTTATTCAATATTGTGGCTGCTGACTAGTATATTTCAGTTGACTGAGTAGGAACTCTACAAAAGGTAAAAAAAGCTAACAGAACTATAAGACACGACCAACACAAGAAATTGAATCAAATACTGTAAAACTCAATGTTAAGATACAAATAAAACCGAGAAGATTTTAATACTCAGAACTGGATATCAAAAGAAACATTACATTTCATTTCAAATCTGCTCAGCACCAAACTGCACAGTCAATCTATTTCTCTTACTGCTACCATTTTATTTATCAAGTGATATCTTTAGGTGGCTGGAGCAATGATAACCTAAACAACAGAGTCTTAAAGTATTGGATGTAAATAAGTACCAATATGCTTTAAACACTAGTGAGGATACATTTCTTTACTGGACAATGACAGATCCAGCAGTGTTCTTTAAGAGGTAAACCCATCATTTCCGAAGCAATTATGAAACTCTTCCAAGAAAGGCCTTTAAAATGATATAACAGGCAAAAATACAGAATTCAGCGTTCGCTTGTTGGACTCAAGTAGTGCAGTACTGCATATGTTCTATTTCCAGAACTGTAGTGTTCTTAATAATATAGCAGCTGGCCACATTTGTAAGTCTACTTAGATAAATATTATCTGTTCCATGATAGAAGGGTAAGAAAATGCATTGGGCTCTAATATGATGTACACAATAGAGCTCAGAAAATATTACCATTTTCAAGATGGTAGAAAAGCAGTGTTGCATTTTGGACTACATCCCAGTCCTGCTGAACTTAGTGGCCAAACTCCCACTGATTTATATACAACTAGGAATCGACTCTTTTTAATGGGTTTTCGGTTTGCTTTGTTTTCTATGCTATGTGCAGTTTCCTGCTGCCATAAAGTCAGTGGAAGTGTTGCCATTTACTTTAACAGAACAGGATCTGTGCTGTGTGAGTTTTGTATTTTCCAGGTGTATTCACTTATTGAACATCATGAATTTTAAGCAAAAAAAAAAAAAGCATAGCTCTATAATCCACAGAGACTTATCCTCAAAATTTGATGTGACAGGACCAACTGAAGTTTAAGTACCCCCAAAAAGTTAATATTGTGAAGTATTTGATGACATACAAATATAAAGGAATGAAAGAGCCAGTATGGTAAATTGAGACTTTAGAGCCATACAGAAGGCATGTAATATGAATATAATATCCTTAACATTATTATTTTCTGAACATTTAAAGACTTACAGTCAACAGAAAACTTACCTTGATATGAGCTGCTGGATCTGGGACAGTCTGAATCATGTCCTTTAAGAGGCCAATGTGTTTACCAGTTCAAACCCCAAGGCAGCTGCACAAACAAGAAAACAAAATCACATAAGAGTGGGTATGCTTATATTTATTTTCAGTGACAGTCTAATTTCTTTTCTGGAGAAGTAAGTTTTTTTTCCCCCTATATCAAATACAACTGATGCTGTAAGTAAGATATTATTGATTCTGTAGCCTCCATTAAGGTTTATTTTATAAAGGAGAAGATGTCAGGGGTTGAACCTGTGTTTCTTATTCAGGAAAATTCTCCTTTGACCTTATTGGGAAATTCTCCCTGAATAAGAACTGCGGGATCAGGCTCTAATTGTATAGCACCGGCATTCTAAATATAGGGCAGACCTGCTCCAGAATTTCTGCTTCCCCTGCAATATAGATGCAATATAATTGAGGCAGATCCTCAGCTGATATAAATAAGCATCCCTTCAGTGGACCTGTGCCCATCTACAAGAGCTGGGGCTCTGGCCCATCATCTAGTTCAATAGCATTTTAAAACGCAGAACTTTTGAAATTCTCAGTATATGACTGATAGTATTATTTAGATAATATTTTTATTTTTTAAGTAATGTCTCATCTAAAATAACATATTGCTCAATAACAGGAACCTTAGCTATATGCTAAAGAGTAATGATTTGTAGTAAGAAAACAAAACACAAAAACGTAACAAATTTAGTTTCATGTTAAGCAAAAGATACCTCATTATTCTCTGTTTTCCCTTAAAAGCATAGAAAATCCCCATTTTCCATGCAGAGTGATTGCTTTAGATTCTTGAACTCCTTTTTGTCTTTTAAAGTGACAAGATGATATTATTAATACTGTTCTTACAGCTAAGAGAATTTGGGGCTCAAGCTTCTGCTTACTTATCACGGCCAAAGGCTGATACCTTGACTCATTGTGTTGCACCTTAACGGGACCACTTGTGGAATAAGGTATTACTCAGTGTGATTAAAGGTATCAGAATTTGGCCCTTAGTGAATTTTCCCTACTCAAGGGACCCAACTTTACTCCCATTGAAGTCAAAGGGAATTGGGTTAGTAAACTTTAAGACACAATTCAGAAAGCCCAATGAAGCAAAATTCACAGTTAGGTGAACCATAGGTGCAGTTTCGCCAGCTAGCCATGAAAGATCATATGGGTTGTTGGAGTTATTGCGTTCTTTGGAAATTTCTCTCCCACGTGAGTTGAAGTGTTGGTACAAATACACGCAAAACAGATGTGCAATTTTTTTTTTAAAAAAAGTTAAATTATTGAACAAATGAACTTAACTCCTTAAGGACCGTCTGGAATGATGTGGAAGACCATGATAATTCCCTAGAGGGAGAGGACTATTTGTAACCTGCCGGGGGGCTAAGTCATGAAGATGAGGCGTGGCAGCTCCTGAGGAACAGGAGAGGGGCCATAGAGTGAGACAGCAGGCTCAGAAACTGCAAGAAAAGGGTGTTAGGCTGGCTGAGCTAATCCCCAGACACAGCCAGCAGGAGGTGCCTAACTTTAAACAAGTATTTAAGTCCCAAGTTAAATATGCGCTTAAGTGTTTTCCTGAATCAGGGCCTAAATGGTGAGCCATAGCATATTTTAGTGTCTACATTAACTGTACTTCAGCAAAATTCTTATAGTTCCAGGTGTCCATAGTTTACACAAAGTTTCACCCACTTTTCTTTTACAAGCACATATACAGAACATAAAGTAGCCTTTGTTCATTAGATTCTAAAGTAAGGTGGACAAATTCCACAGCAGTGTTCAGGTCCATTTGAATTCCAATGAGAAAATAAAAATAAAATGATGGCACAGGATGCAACGAACCAAACCTGACTATGCATGTTTACTGTCATACTCCCTGCCAATAATACGTAAATTCCATATTTGAAGACCAGTATAAACAATAGAGTTTACTACACTTTCCATTCATACTTGCAACTCCAACTGGAATATCTTGAAGTTGTATGCATACATCAAAGAGCCCTGGAAATATGAACTGATGTGATTAAATTGTTTTTCCCTTTTATAGTCATATCAAAAGCATCAGACTATTTAATGGTACCCAATGATAAACTCTTAGTTATTTGGAAAGTCTTCCCTCTACTCTAAAGGATCTACTCACCTATTGTTACATAAGTAGGTGTTTCCCCTGTGCAATCTTTCCCTTCATGATGAGAGCACAAATTATTTTTCTCACATTACGTTTACTTAGATGCAGGTTCTACTCACTCCACTAAAACAAAGTAAGACAGTATGTCCTGCCATTCAGTTTAACAGATGAACTCAGATTTAGACCCAAATTCCACTCTGAGCTACATGTACTGAAATTCAGAGCCAAATCTGGCCCTTAGTATAATTTAGAGAGTTATATTCTGTCAGTGCTTAGTTTTGTCAATTCAAAGCATGCAGTTATACCAGAGATGAATTTGGCTCACAATAAGTATCTGCAAAATGTATAATATGCAAACTCCATCTTGTTGCATCTATATTCATCATTAACCATAATGGAATCCTCGGTGTATGAAAACTGACCTGCTAAAGTTCATGGGCCCGATTCTCAGCTGGTGTAAATTGGTATAGCTCCGCTGAAGGCAATGATCGTATTAAAGGAACATCCCAGAGACAGCCAGTTATAGAGAGAGGGATGGTGGAATTTTATTCAACAGCCCCCTTTCAGCTGATAATTACACTTGGGGAACAGCCTCTTATCACCCCTTAAAAAGGGCATAGTCAAACAGTAATACAAAAACTTACACTTCATAAATACATAAGTATGAGATAATATGAAAAGCTATGAATGGTAGACAGCAGTGGAAATTTTACTTAAGCACACATGTGTGTAATGTAGTGAATAATGTGATTGTGGATATAAATAAATAAATATATGGAGATATGCCTCTCTCATAGAACTGGAAGGACCTTGAGAGGTCATCAAGTCCAGCCCCCTGCCTATACTAGCAGGACCAAGTACTGTCCCCTGACAGATTTTTTGCCCCAGATCCCTGTACAGAGGTTTTATTAGCATGAGGACTTTGGGATCATTACTATTATTCACAAAGGTGAATCCAAGAGTGAGTTATACAAATCATCCCAAATGAGTGCCAGTAAAGCCTTTAAACCTTACCATGCCATCATGCAGTCTGTGTATGCCATATATTGTACAGGAATCTATTTTAAGATATTTGAGCATTTTTTAAATGTGGAGCTATATTCACTCTCCAGGTTCTACCAGCACCTGCCAATGGAATCCAGGTTAATCTCACTCTATCTTTGCACCTACATCTACCTGGCACTGGTAAGGCACTGTGTACGGCAACATAGGTTAGAGTACCCACGAGATGTGATGATTCAGCACATCCCCTGGACAGCCTGTATCAGACCAGCAGCTGTGTAAGTGGAGCATATGGCTACTGCCAGAAATTAAAGCTTCTCTCCCTTGGTAAGTGAATGCCCTAGATGACATAGTTGTTCTGTTGTTGCAAGGGGTGCAATTCTCATTTCACTACTGCACTCAAAGGTGAATTAAGTCCTGTATTGGTACTCTTAAAGTTCAGGGGTGAAGTCCTCACCATCTGTAGCCAATGGGATTTTTACCATTCACTTCATTGGGCCAGGATTTCACCCAGCCTTAGTTACTGTGTGCAAGGCTCAGAAGGAGAAGAAAATGATTTAAATCATTTTGGAATCCATGAAAGAGAGGAAAATAGTTGTTCTGTACAGAATAATGTTCCAGAACCAGATGCAATTGTTATGGATTTCAGGGAGCAAATAAGAATCTTCTCTTTCCACATAGGCTTGTGAGATACTGTTCCAGAATTGAAAAATGACTATTGGGCACCTCAAAGGAGTATTTTGCAAGAGGTAAACTCCTCACATGACACAACTCATGAACTCGATACTATCAATGAATGCTTTATGCCCTTAACATCTGTATGTGCAAACAGAGGCTATCATCCTTGTGTCTCTACTCCTGCAGCAGCCCTTAAGCAGTAGTTAATCCATCTAGGAGATGCTACATCCTTTTTATAAAACATAAAGCTAAACTGCACACATTCTGAAGAAGTAAAATCAATATTGTTGGTAGGTAACAAACTTCCCTTTTTGACCAGTGTCACTTGCTTGGAGATCCACAGGGACCAATGAAGCAGTATAACAGACGCTGTGGAAGACTCTCTTTAGAACATGGAATTATGCTGAGAAATCACACTTCCACAATGCAACACAGGTAAGTCATTTTAGCTGCTGCTTATTTTAAGTTCTACCCCTCAGATCTCATTGCAGGTTATGGCCCTAAATTAGCTATTCCACAGTAGGACCAGGCAAAAATGTTTTTATTATTATTAGCTCCTAATATAATATGCTTCTGAACAATAATATTTTTTATTTTTTGGAAAAATACCATGTCTTTATTCAAACCTATAACTTGGATTATGTATCAATGTGGAATGCATTGCAGCTATTCCTGAACATTACAACTATGTATAAAAGAGTTTGGAATTCCCCAAACAGTATCTCTTCACTCCAGGCCATTTACAAATGTGGTTAAAATGAATGAAGTAATATCTTCAGAAAGGAAGGAGACTTTTGAGTCACGTCTGACACATTTAACTACGATAACTGCTTTCCATAGTTCAAAGTTTTGACTGTCTATTTCAATACAGTGTAGAAGTTTTTGATAATGATTAGTCCCTGATGCTTATCCTGTTACAGGATACTTATACACATGCATGAAATACCTTGGGGAGAGTAAAGAATGTATCCACAACCTTGTGGATTCCAAGTGGAAAACCACAGAGTTCACCAAAAAAGCTGCTGGATTGAATCAAACTTTTCCTTGATCTGTTTTACTGCCATTCTGTTTCACTCCAGATCAGTTGTCATATTTCTATATCTACATTTTCAGGCTATCTGCTAACCTGAAGGTACAGAGCAATAAACTCCACAAAAACAAAACATACCACACTGGAGTGACCACCGTGTAATTTCTGTCTGAAGGTTACAATTATGCACACAAGCACTCTACAGAAATACAACTTTCCAAAGAAAAACAGGGCCTCGCCTGAAAGTAAGGTGACATCAGGACAGGAATATATCTCCAAATGGTGGTTCTCTCCAATTTATGCTTAGCTCACTGTTAAAGACAAAGCTCTTTTCAAAAGCTTTAACTATTGCAATACTTAATCTCATCTTAAACATTCATACATGCAATAAAAAGGAAAGAAATACTGAGAGATTATTCCAAGAATGAAATCGCAAACTAGGGAAACGGAGTATCTTTTGTTAAAAGGTAAAATCAAGTAAGAGTATTTTTGAAAGAATAATTATGAAATCCTTCTCAATAACAATGGGTAACCAAACAGATATTCTCTAGATCAGGGGCAGGCAACCTATGGCACAAGTGCTAAAGGCGGCACGTAAACTGAATTTCAGTGGCACTCACACTGCCCGGGTCCTGGCCACCAGTCTGGGGGGAACTCTGCATTTTAATTTAAATGAAGCTTCTTAAACATTTTTAAACCCTTCTTGTATGTAAAGTAAATAATAGTTTAGTTATATATTATAGATGTACAGAAAGAGACCTTCTAAAAACGTTAAAATGTATCACTGGCATGCAAAACCTTAAATTAGAGTGAATAAATGAAGACTGGGCACATCACTTATGAAAGGTTGCTGACCCCTGCTCTAGATGGACACCATGTATCTGTTTCCTGCAAGCCTTCTATGGGCTGAACTCCCTTTGAGTTTAAAGCTGCTCTACACATAGAGGATTTGCATAATCAGCCCCAGACGTGGTGTTTGAAACCGAAAAGTCTATGACTTCAGGCAGCTCTCCCCAACTAATCTGGGCTACCTAGGAATGTAAAGGAGAATTATTATTATTTCTCAGCTTTCTATATTTTTAAGCAAGTCTCTAATACTTTTCATTGCAAAGACAACTTTGAAAAATGTTATCAGATCACCGGTTGGAAGTTTATTATGGATTTTTTCTGAAGATCACATGTTTTCATCCGAGCTAAGTTAGGGTCCACAAACACCCTGGTAAGAGCTCCTTTTGTGAGGACCCTGGATTGGTTCCCATCAGCTATCTATAGCACTGTTTTCCATTTACTTAAGAGGGTACTGATTTTTATATACTCACTGAAAGTGCTGGATAAAAATCAAATTGACTTTGCTTTACACAATATTATGATTCAAATATTAACATTTTCAGTCATATTTAAGCACTTAGTATAAGGTTGATGCTATCTAAATAAGAAACAAAAAACAATAACATTCTAAAATATCTAAATAAAACTGGATGAATACCTCAAATTTTCTGTGAATATTTAGTTGGTTAAATAATTGAATTTGCATCATAAGGAATAGTAGAAACCATACATTTTAAACGAATATTAGAAAAATAAATTAGATAAATATAGATTAGGTTTCAACCTCAAACTTAAGTAACTACATAAGAAAACTAATTTTAAGAATTAGTCACCCAATTCTGCAGCATGCAATACCATGTGATCTATGTATCCAATCAAAATTACACAGCATCGCTTAGATTTTGAGGACTTGTACTGAATGATTCAACGAACTATGAATAGACCAAGCATTACTCATAGAAATTGAGTGAATAATTTTGAATAGCAAATTCAAAGTCATTGTAAGCTATCTGCAGACAATTCAAGAACCAAAGCGGAGACTAAATTTATTGAGTAAATTATCTCCTGCAAATTATTCACCCATTTCTGCCAAACATGGCAGAGTTCTGTCATTTTATAGGTTAGCATGAGTATACAATGACTAAAATTATTTTATGTGAGAAATAGAATGCAAGGTCTAAGCAGATTAGCTTAGATATATACGAGCAAGAAATAAAATATAGTTAACCTTTGCTCTATTTCTCTTGTATTTCTTTTCACTGTCATATTCAAAAAATACCTATTGTTCAGCAATACAATTTACCAGAGGAAAATCTGTTGTATTATGGAAATGAAGGGTTTTGTGACAGGAGGTACATCTCAGTGAAGTGAAAAGCCAAATTCCTACCCACAAAATTTTCTACAAACAGTATTGTTTTGTTGTTCTCTCTTACACTTGTGATCACGTTCACTCTCGTTGGTTTAGGGTGGTGCATACTGCACCTGTCTGCAACAGCCTTGGCCACCAAAGACCAGGGAATTCACCCAAAGGAACACTGTCAATTAAATCATACCTTGTCCTCCTTGGGGGAGTCTGAACAAGGAGAAAGCTTGTAAGTTCCTTCAGGACCTTCACAGGAGGAGAGTGCTGAAAAGATGTGCTCACATAGCACATCCCCTGACTGCCCAAACTAGATCATCTCTCCCACCACCACTGCCAGTTTTATTGCTGGCATAGCCCAATGGACATTTTGTTGACAAAGAGGAAGTTTTGACTACTTTGCACCACTGTAGCCTTCCCCCAGCAGGTTTTCTACCAATGGAGTCTGTGACTGGTTCGGTCACAGACTCCCTCAGGACTGTCACCTGATGTGCTCAAGCTACCTCTGAGCCCATTTTCCACTGCCAGCTTGGGACTCCAGAACCCTGTCTTGTTGAACCAGACATGCTGGTCTGCTGCAACACAGACCCAGGTCTGGTCTATACCCCCAAAGCTGCAGACTTTAACCAAAAACTGCTTAGCGAGTTATCCATCTCCAGCACCCAGACACCCAGTTCCCAATAGGATCCAAATCCCAAATAAATCCATATTAGTCTGTATAAAGCTTATACAGGGTAAACTCATAAATTGTCTGCCATCTATAATACTGATAGAGAGATATGCATAGCTGTTTGCTCCCCCAGATATTAATCACTTACTCTGGGTTTACTAATAAACAAAATGGTTTTATTAAGTATAAAAAGTAGGAGTTAAGTGGTTTCAATTAATAACAGATAGAACAAAGTAAGTTACCAAGCAAAATAAAACAAAACATGCAAGTCTAAGCCTAATACATTTAAAAAAACAAATACGGATAAATCTCACCCTCAGATAAGGTGACCAAATGTTCCAATTTTATAGGGACAGTCCCAAAGATTTTTGGGTCTTTTTCTTATAGAGCCTTGTATTACTCCCCACCCCCGTCCCGATTTTTCACACTTGCTGTCTGGTCACCCTATCCTCAGAGATGTTCCAATAAGCTTCTTTCAGAGATTAGACTCCTTCTTAGTCTGAGTCCAATCCTTTCCCCGGTACAGTTCTTGTTACTTCCAGCTCAGGTTGTAATTAGGGGATTTCTCATGACTGGCAGCCCCCTTTGCACTGTCCACCCTCTTTTATATCTTTGACAAGGCAGGAATCCTTTGTCTCTCTCTGGGTTCCCATCCTTCCTTCTAAATGGAAAAGCCCCAGGCTTAAGATGGATTCCAGTATCATGTGACATGTTCACATGTCCTGCGAGATTTCATTACCCACTGGCTGACAAACACACAGGAATACAGGAAGGCTTACAAGTAAACAGAGCTATTTAAAACCAATTATCCTAGTTAATGGGAGTCATCAAGATTCCAAGCCACCATGAACGGCCCACACTTTGCATAGTTACAATAGGACTTCAGAGTAATACTTCATATTTCTAGCTTCAGATACAAGAATGATACATTTATTCAGAAAGAATGAACACACTCAGTATATTATAAGTTTTGTAATGATACCTTATAAGAGACCTTCTGCATAAATCATATTCAAGTTACATTATATTTACACTCATTAGCATATTTCCATAAAACATATGGAGTGCAACATCACAGAGCCCTCCTGGGCCTAAGGTTACAGCAGCTGAAATATTGGGCTTGCTATAACACATGCTTTTCTGAAACAGTTAATTCAAAAGCAGAATATTTCAGTGTAAATTTTATTGCATGGCCTGATTGAAGCATATTCTTCATATCATACAGAATCTGTTACAGATACTCCATATGGACACAATCTTTTCTTTTACTTATGGACCCAAAGTCCATTCAGGGAGTGTGTGACAAATCCAAATTATGGCACCGCATGCTGAATTTTTGCATCCTGAGTACTGACATAGCTGGAAGATATATAAACTTATATATAATCAAAACACTCCATACTGAATATGCAGCTAAGAAGGTGCATGCATGTTTTTCCAATATGGGTTTGGATTAAGCGACACTCATCGGACCTGATCACTCCTGGCCTAGAGCCCTGTATGGAGGGTCCCCTCCACATACAAAAGGTTACTGAGCTTATTCTGCATCACTACTCCCTACTGGGCATACACCACAGGGCTGGGATGCACAACAAAGGAGTGGATGACAAATAGGTAGGCTGAGGAGGGATGCAAATTACCCCATTTGGCAATGTGGAGATTCCCTGGAAGAAATAATACAGCCTGATGCTGGATTATTTTATGTTTGTAGTCCTATTGTGAAGGAGCAGAGACACTGCTGCCAGGCACAGTAGAGGTTAAAGAAAACCCATGGGCTCAGCTAGCCCCGCCCTATTATACCTGCAACCAATGCGGGGCCTGGAGGGGGAAGAAAAGAAGAGAGCCTGGCTCAGTCAAGGGCTGACTGGTGAAGAGGCAGGAGCTCCCTGTATGCCTGCCCAAAGGCAAAGACCAGTAAGCTGCCTGCCAATGCAGCCACTGGAGGCAAGTAAATCTTCTCCTGCCAAGGAGAACCTCCAGATAAGCCCCAAATTTAGGGCAACTGGACTAGTGGGGCCATGCCCCCAAACTAAAAGGATGCACATAGGGAGCAGGCCAGGAAAACTGGCCTGAATCCCCCCCGCATTCCCCTCACAGCTGGGAGAAAAGTCCATCTCCCCTTCCATCAAAATCCACCAAAAGGAGTTTGAGTGACACAGGACCCTGGACCAGGACCTCAAGGAGGAGGAGGAGTCAGGTCCCCCTACAGCTTCCCTAGCCAACGATCTAGCCATTAAGCTGCCTGGCCACTGAGGGCCCTATCACACCCATCTTGGGGACTCTGGGGGCATCTGAGACCAGAAGTTTGCTAGGAGGCCAGAGACAACACAGTGGCCTCCATGCAGATGTCTCTGGTCTCCTACAGATCACTGGTGGTCAGCCTGGGGGACCTAATCAATGAGGGAGCAAATCCCTCCTAAACTCCAATAGAATGAGATTTTTCCTCCTTACTCCCTTCCCACCATGGAGTGGATGATCCAACCCCCTGAAAAATGTTCCTAATACAGCTATTCCAGAAGTTAGTAAATTAGAGAACTGATGGAAGATGGAACCAGCACTTCCTAATTTTGGTGAAATCACACCCCACTTTGTTGTTTTTCAAACATTGATATGTATCCTTAAATTAGGGTTACCATACATCTGTATTTTCCCAGACATGTCCAGCTTTTTGGTTCTTAAATGACCATCCGGGAGGAACTTTTAAATATCTAAAAATGTCCAGGATTTTGCCACAGGGGGAGGGGGAGATGCACTGCGGGAGCAGGGAGCAAGGCTCACCTTTGGCCTCAGGGGAGCGGGTGGGAGGTGCAGATAGCGGGAGCACAGTGAACGCAGGCAGAAGACTCAGGAGGAGCACTGGGTGACTGAGCAGCTGGCCAGAGAGAAATGGCGCTTTGCAGGGGAAACTGCTGCTTCTCTGTTTGGGGAGGCACAGCTTCCCCATCTGGCCCTCCATACAGTTTCTCTCAGGCCAAAACGTCTGCTACCCCTGCATTAATACAACGTGAGTTGGTAGATACTGTTGCAAATACATCCTCCCTCTCTCCTCCCCGTAGAGTGTCCTCTTTTTAGAATGTTCAAATATGCTAACTACTTAAATGTTTGGGATTATGCTGTCATCAATATCAGCCTGTCTGCAGTGACTGGCAATGTTTATTTTTTTATTTCAAATTTATTAATATAAAAAAACTAAATACAGATGGTGATGCCTCTAAAACATTTATCAAATAAAAATTATATTTTTGATTGCTGTTTTTATGCAGAACAAATATATGATACAAAACACAGTCTACTAGTAGACTTGAAATTCCTCTTATCCATTTTTCTTTATATTCTTTTATGCTTTTCATCTTTGTTATTTGTCTTTGGCATAAACCCCTTATTTCTATTGGTTTAATTTCTGTTTTTAACTTTTGGCACCTCCATTTCAAATGTCTGAATTAAAAAAAAACACAGCTGTATAAACATCAGATATTTAGAGAGGAAAGTGACTTTCAATAAGTGTTGACTTTTATTGCAAAAAGCTCTGGAAAAGTATGTATCAGAAAGACTGGCATTTGCATTGCAATTTAAATCCAGACTTATTAATAAAAATCTGAATACATTATAAAAATAGAAATATGGTATACCTTTAGCTAAATCAAGTATGTTGGAAGGATATAAGTCATCTTTAATAATACTTTGATTTGTGGCCTTCATAGCTTTGTTTTCATTTTATTTCAAATGAATTTGAAGAATGTCTATAAATAGCTAACACTGACTGAATACAGTATATAATTTTAGACTTTTTTTTTCAGCATCTGGATTCTGCAGCAGTTAGTGGATGGGCACATGGACCCCTCACTTGTGAAGCTGTAAATTCTAAATAAATCCTTAGAATAATTATTTTTGTGTGTATAAATGTACTTCCTAGCAGTGAATGGAAAACCACGTAAGAAAATTTACAACACATTATTTCACATCTATCCAAAAAAGGTGCAAGGTTGGGTTAGAAATGTACAGGAATTCCTTTCAATTTAGTATGAAACTCATTAAGCCTAATACTAGATAGTTTACTTCTATATTCCTCAAAAGTAGTGTCAATGATTTCTTTAATATTCTATTTAGAAACAAAATACAAAAATAATGTACTCAGAGAACTGAGTCCGCTCACCCATTAGGAGAAAAGTAAAGAAAAAACAGGTGGCATTTCTGTAGGTTTGGCATTTAGATTACATAGAATTATTAAAAAGAAGCGCTAAAACAAAAATTCTAAGGATTATTGTTTAAACTAAGATAATGAAGGAATTCAGAGTTAAGGCATTTTCAACTCACCCTGGTACGCATGGGTGAGGAAACCTACATATGCCCCAAACCTGCAAAGACTTACACACATGCTGAAGTTTGCCCACTGAGTGAAGTTTCATAGAAGTGAATGGGTCTATCTACAGTGTGTAAAGCATGTACATAGGCTTTTGCAAAACCAGGGCTATAATTGTCCCTCTGGGACTCAGAAGTTGGGTGGTTTTTATTCATGGACGGGACTCAATGGGATAACTTAAGTCTATCTGTCCAGGGTTTCAGCTGGCCTTTCTAATAAGAAGTCTGTAGAATTGGTCAGGAATTTTCGAATTAAAGCTTTTTTCATAAGAAAATATCAATTCACCACAACCTAACTGTTCACAGGAAGGGGTCCATTTCAACAAGTTTCCCAATAAAAAAAAATATTTTTAACATCTCATTTCAACATTTTTGAAAAGCTAACTTTTGTTTTCCAGTTCAAAATAACTTTTTATTTTAAAAAATTAATGTATACTTGAACTGGTTAAAAAATAAAAAGGTCAAAATTGAAATGAACTTTTCAAAATTATTGAAACAAAACATTTCAATTGAACATGAAAATGTTTCCGATTATCGGTTTGTGAAAAATTCCAATATTTTGACTTTTCAAATTATATTTGATTTGGGATGGGGAAACAAATTTGAAATCTCCAGAACTTTTACAAGATGGGAAAACTGTTTTCCACCCAGCTCTAGAAGTCTGGAGAAGGAGGTTGGATGAGAGAAAGGTTTGTTAACAAGCAAAGTGTCCTTTTATATTAAGTTGATTTCTAATTGGTTGTTTTTATTGACCTAAGGCATGCAAATGGACATCAACATACATTTCTAAAATAAATAAGCCAATTTCATGGTCTTGGTACACTATTGCTGTGCCTTTCATCCTGCTAGATTTCCAAAAGCACTTGATCAACAGAGGGCTCAAGCATGTTCATATTAAAGTGCATGGCAAAACTACCACTGACTTCAACAGTGCAGCATCAGAATCTACCTTCCTATATAGGAATCACTTCACCCACTTCTGAATACAATCATCTATGGAAAGAAGCAACAGCTGTTTGAAGAGGGCATACTCACCCCAGAAAACAGTTTAGGCTAGAAAGTGAAGGAAGATAGCTAACTGAAACTACACTGGCAATTTTAGAGACAGTAATTATCCAAAATGTAATTTTAGCTAGGACATCAAGATTAAAGCCCCTCTTGCCTATGAAAATGGCATGGAATCTTTAATAATCACAGGAGGGCAAGTTCCTGTTTTATATCTTATCTGAAATTTGGCCCTTCCACAAGCACTGGACACTATACCCATAGAAAAAAAGAGGAAAGAGCAACTCGCTATTTTAGGCACTTATATGGCTAAGTGTTTGAAGTACATACATACATTAAGGATTATGAGATACTCAAATACCATGGTATTTAAGTACCTCATAATTTTTAATGTATTTCTTTTGCAAATAGCCCTGGGAAGTAAGGAGCAGAAGTGGGGAACAGAGACACAGAGAGACTAAGTGACTTGACCAAGATCACATAGAAAGTCTGGCTGAGCAAAGAATATAATATAGGTCTCCTTAATTTGAGGCTAGCAGGCTCTCTTTTCTCTATGGATCAGCAGTACCACTTCCTGCAGAACCTTGTTTTATCCTTAAAGATCTCTCATCAAAGTACTAGCCTGACCTAACTTTGTTTAGCTTATAAGATCTAGTGAGATGACAGCTTCAGGTGATGTATCTAATATTGTTCTATATTCCCACTCCATCCCCTGCCCTCACCACACGCCCTACACACACACTTCTCCAAACTGCAGAATCACATCTTTGATCTTCAACTCCGACAAACACATGTCCAATAAATAAACCTCTCTCTTGAGGGGGTCCTTTTCAGATGTACTTGCCTTCCCCATCTCTTGATTTGAGCAATGACTATTTAAATGCTTACATAATAAATGTTTCCCTTTGTTTTGTTCCCCCAAGATACAGATCCCACACTTATTTCCCCTGCTAAATTATGATTAATTCTTATTTAATGGTTAGATGGCCCCAAAACAGAATCCCAAAAATTAGGGATGTTCAAAATATAGACCCAGGTCCAAAATTGTGTAGAGATAGCCTATCTCCAAATGAAAAAGCAAAACAGTCCTTGTGTGATAGCCTCTCTCCCACATAGCTGCAGTCTTCCCCCAAACCAAGCCATATTCTGCAGAATGAAATGAATACTTTCCTTATTTTATTCCTATACTTTCCCCATTCTGCTGCAGATTCCCCCAAACTCCTTCTCCCCACGCACACACTTTGCCCACATTTTTTTGCAATGATGATACCTAAAATCTTCTCTCTCACTCCAGGGTCTCACTCCCATCCCCGTGTTCAGCCAAAACCAAGAACATTTTGTCCAAAAATTATGCAGACTCTCCCAGAGCTTTTTCCAAAATCCAGCTACACAAACCCTTGGTGCTGATTCTAACCAACTTCTACAACACTCAGTAGTAATGAGGCAAACTGAGTATACAGCCTGTATGTCAGCCACAGAGACACTGTCAACAGAGTTGGAACTTCTAGGGAGACTATTCATAATCACTACATCTTTGCTTCTGGTGTCTCAAGCACAATGAACTCCAGTCTCAATAGGGAAACAGAGCAAGCAAGAAAGGATTAGGGTTGCTCAGCTTAGAAAACAGACGACTGAGGAGGGATATGTTAGAGGTCTATAAAATCATGAACAGTGTGGAAAAGATGAATAAGGAACAGTTATCTATCCTTTCTCACAATACAAAAACTAAGGGTGACCCAATGAAATTAATAGACAGCAGATACAATACAAACAAGAGCACATACTTTTTCACACAATGTACAATTAACCCGTGGAACTCATTGCCAGGGGATGTTGTGAAAGCCAAAAGTATAACTGGGTTAAAAAAAATAACTAGACACATTCATGGAGGATAGGTCCATCAATGGCTAATGCAAGATGGTCAGGGATGCAGCCCCATGATCAGGACAACCCAAAAGATCAGATAGCCAGAAGCTGGGAGGGGAAGACAGGGGTGGAACTTTCCAAAATTCCCGTTTTGTACACTCCCCCTGAAGCTCTGGTATTGGCTACAGTCAGAAGACAAGAAACTGGCCTAGATCACCATTGATCTGACCCTGTATGGCTCTTCTTACGTATTTATGTTCTTTATCTAATCCAGATGAGACTACGCTAAGTGACCACTGTTGTATTGAACTGACAACTTCTAAAAAACAGATTGACATTAGCTCACGTATGGTCCCACCCAGCTCCCATCAAAGTCCATATAAATCTTTCCACTAACGTTCATGGGGGTTGGATCAGGCCCCAATCCCCTGGTGAGGGCATTGGGTTCACAAGTACAAAATGATGGAGTTATTTTAAGAAATGAATGCCAGCCAGGAGGACTGAGTAAAATTTCAAGATTCTGTGATGGAGAGATGAGCACTACACTGAGACTGCCTCTTGTAGAGAAGAGAGCCTGCTTGGCATATATCTTGGGCACAAAGCAGATGATGGCAAAGACAGGATCTGATAAAGGCCTAGAAATAAAGACTAAAAGTAACATTTTCAAAAATGCCTTGACTTTCAAGAGACTCAGACTCCTAAGTCATTTAGGCACTTCTGTAAATTTTACCCCTGACACATTTTAGTCATACTGAAACAGACTCAGCTACGGTATATGCAAAGAAGAAATTTGGCCCCACCTTTCTGACTTATTAAAATAATTCATCAGATTTATATCATCCCATCTTATTAATACAATCATAACAAAAAGGCAAGGAGTCGCACTAATTTATCTTCCATCTACAAAGGAGTTTTGGACAATACTATCAGTCATGATTTAAATACTACATTTCAGGTAAGATTTTAGAAAACAGGTGCTTAAGGTTAGGCTCATAAATCCTTAGGCACTAAATAAATTGCCTGATTTTTAAACATATTGAGCAGTCAGCAGTTTTCACTAAAGTTAAAAGGAGCTTCTGGGTTTTCAGCACCTATGAAAATCAAGTCACTTATTTAGGTGCTTAAATATTCACATAGAAGTGTAATTTAAAGCTCCCATTTTTTTAAACCTTGGTCTCCTTCTTTAAACATATCAGCACGTTGTAAAATTGGTAATCAAGCAGCAAATGGAAACACCTACTGTAATACCTATAATTTAGCTGTCCAGATAAAAGATTAGGGCTGTCAATGTTGCTGATCGATCAACTTCACTTTCAACAGTAGAATGACTCATATCAAACCATCCACCCGTATTTACTTTAAAATATTTCCAGAACTTCTGAGCAGGAACTCGTGAAGTTGCCACCACTCGGTCTCTTAGAGGGATGGAGGGCAGGTCGCACTTAGTGGCTGTACAAGAGAAGAGGAGGCCTTAAAACTATGAAGCACTCAAGGATTCACACAAACTTTTTCAGTCCTTACCAATGGAATGTCTGTGCAAACAGATAGCACATACTCCCTCTTCAATCCACATCGCATAAAACTGCAACAACTTCCATGCAAATTTCTCCTAGGAAATCTACCAGTTTGCTAGGAAGACATACTGCACAGAGTGACTGCTTCCAACTCTACCCTCCCCACTCTCAACCCTGCCTTACTTCAGTGATAGTTTTCACATGGAGGAGCATCCATGGGTTCAGGAAAAGAGGAATCATAGAAATGTAAAACTGGAAGGGAGGTCTTCTAGTCCATCCTCCCATGCTGAGGCAGCATGAAATATACCTAGACCATCTTTGACACGTATTTGTCTAACCTTTCCTTAAAAACTTAAGGACGAGGATTTTACAGCCTCCCTTGGTAACCTATTCCAGGGCTTAACTACCTTACAGTTACAAAGTTTTTGCAGAAGATTAAGTTAATTACTTCTTGTCCTACCTTCAGTGAACATGGAGAACAACTGATCACCATCCTTTTTATAACATATCTGAAGACTTATCAGGTCTCCCCTCAGTCTGCTAAAGACTAAGTAAAGGCCTTTTCTACACTATCGGCTGGATTGGTGGGTAGAGATCGATCTATTGCGGATCAATGCATCGCATCTGGTGAAGACGCGATAAATCGGTCCCCAAAGTCGACTCCGGAACTCCAGCTCGCCAAAAAGCGCAAGGCAGAGTCGACAGGGGAGCCCGCTGTCGACCGCTGCCGCCATGAGGACGGCAGGTGAGTCTACCTAAGACGAGTCGACTTCAGCTACGTTATTCACGTAGCTGAAGTTGCGCATCTTAGGTCGACCCTCTCCCGTCCATAGTATAGACCATACTTAGTATGCTGATCCCCATTGTAATTGAAATCAATATGTTTGAAAATGTAGAACCATCCAAATATTCATCAAATTTCAATTGGTGTTCTATTAACAGTCCAGTTAATCACAATTATTTTTTTTAGTCATTATTAATTTTTTTGAGTTAATCGCATGAGTTAACTACGATTAATTGACAGCCCTACTTGGGATACATTGGTTGAGTGGTAAATGAGAGTCAAAGGGAGTGTTTTCATTAAAATGAAACAATATGGTTTGACTTGTTTGTTCTCCATGAGAGGTTACATGAGGATGATGAAAAAGTATATTGCACCTGAATAGAGCTAAACTGTGCAAAGGTCCATGTAGAAAATGCAGGGACTGGTGCATTGAATTATTAAAGACATATTTTGCTTTGGATTCAAATGTCGAAGCACTGCAAGTTAACTATTCATATGTTGGGCAAATTTAAGGCAACTTTTGTGTATATATTTTCTCTTGCAGTAATCTGTGTGGATGTGATTGGAGATGCACTCCATTTTCAATCTAAAGCAAGAGTTTGCATCCGCTTAGGCAGAACAAATGTGGGGCCTTCTGAAGGGTATACAAAGCTGCTGTTAAGAGCTCTCTGCATTGCTCTCTACACTGATCACTCTGTAAGTGCCTTTCACAGTGTAAAAGCTGTTTTCCAAGAGAAGAGAGGGTTTAAATAGGTGACCCACGTTGTCTATAACTGTACAACACATTGATAGTGAAGAGCACACTGTATTGTTGTTATCCTGTACTGACATTTCATGCACCATGTAATGCTGGAGCGGTTTAAACTAGCATACTTTGTATGCTACAAATTGTTTCACAATGTGACTGAGTGGTTCTGGTAATAGGAACAGACATGAATGTATCACATGCTCCTCTTTTATTCTTGTCATTTCCTATGTTCCTAAGAAAACCAGTATTTTCTTTAAAGAAAAAGTTTCTTCCTTTCCTAGCAATTTCTCTTATCATCATATTTTCTACTTGTGGTCACTTTCCATCTGCTGATTGAACTAGAAGCATCTAGGGCTGTCTCTCTGGTAGGTTAGTGGAGGAGGAGACCTGCCCACTAAACTCCTGCCACAAAGAGTTCTTCCAAAGGTTACCAAAACTAAGAACAACAAAATGGTTAACCTGGTCATCAGCTAACTTTTATTTGTACCTGTGCACACACTTGGACCACATTAGACCAGTGCTCTGATCTGTGTTGATTTCTGGGTGGATTTAAGGTGTTGATTTTAACCTATAAAGCCCTATATAATTTGAGACAGTTACAGGAAGGATCTCATCTCTCTCCTTGTGATATACTGCCGCACTTGAGATCAGCAAAGGTGCTGGGGCTGTCTCAATAGAAATGAGAAGCTGCTGTTGGCGAGGAGTTCTCTGGGAGGGGTCTTTGTTCCCATCCCTGTCTCTCAGAGCTCAGATTTGTTAATCTCTTTGGCATGCTGCAAAAATAATTCTCCCCTCCCCCATATGTTAAGGCTGGTGAAAAGTGTGTGGAATGAGATGGATATTCTTATGGACAGTCCTTTAGTTTGTTTATGGTGTGAACTTTGAATTCATACAATAGACATCCAGAGCCTATGGGTGCCTAGGTGGTGTATTTTAAAATATTTGAATAAATAAATAAGAATATTCTCTGCTGTGTATGCTTCTCTAATGCAGTTGTGAATCCAAATAGAAATGTCACCTATATGTTCTATCTTTTCTCTGTTTCATACTCAGAAGGTCACAAATTGGGAATTAGATTTCCTGAATTGTTGTGTTTCTGTAGCAATATATTTTTTCAGGGCCCTTTGAAAACCCAGATCTTGCCAGATCTTTTCTTACTTTTGTTGTGGAGTGTCATAGAAAGAAGATGGTACTGTATCTCGGTTCTGCTTCACACTGGACTCTTCCTGAGGATGAATTCCTCCTGGGTTCCTAATGCTACTTTGTCTTTGTGTATAGCAGTTACATGGAAAGAGTTCTGATATTCTGAATACGGGAGTGATTTCCACCAGACAAGATATATTAAGAGTTATTAAACATAGGGAAATAACTGATCAGAGTGGTCCATGTTGATGGGAAGTGAGAGATTCAAAAATCAAAATTGAGACTATGTTGGGCACTTGAAAACCTGGGGCCTGATTCTCTGTTGCCCTTCATCTCATGTAATCATCCAGTTCAAGACACTACCAGAAGAGAATGGTAGGATTTTACATGAACTGCGGCATAACGTGACTATATGAAGTGAAGGGCAATGGAGAATCAGGTCCAATAGGTCGGAGCTTCTCCACTTCTCTGAGGAAACGTGATACATATTGTTAGTGATAATGCTCAAACCTCAAAATATTCAGAGGTTATTTAGATAAGCATGCTCATCCAACACACATCTGAACATTTTTCACTTGAGAAAATGAAGGCCAGAAATGCCCTGAGATGAGTTTTTGCCATGAAGTTTTTAACAAGTCTGGTTTTAAAATCAGGAAATGCAGAGAAGCATATACATTTAAATAAAAAATATTGAACTTTTCCTAACCTCACTAAAGATTTGGGTGCAATTTGATTATTTTTTTTTGAGAGAGAGAGAGAGACAGACAGATAGACAGACAGACAGAGACAATTTAGGTCATTTCCTTTTTTATCAGAATGCATATGTTTTCATCCTTAAATGCAAGAGAGTCTTGTTTTGCAAACTCTTTTCTATAGAGCTGAGTGCTTTCTTCAGCACCATGAATCTTTTCTTTTCTTTTCTTAAGCAACTTTCTTCAGTTGTCCATGTGACTTGCTCAAGATGTAAAATGCTATATTTATGATTCTACTTCTGTTTAGTTTTGATTCCAGATGTTTGGACTATGTTTGTACTTTGGTGAGTTTCCTTAAGTGGGTTACTCTGGTCTTATGCCAACTCCCATTGAACTCCATAGAAAGACTCACACTGATTGCAAGCTTTTGGGGTAGACACTATCTTTTTATTCTAAAAACATAAGAAAGAGCATACTGGGTCAGATCAATGGTCCATCTAGCCCAATATACTGTTCTCCCACAGAAGCCAGTGAGAGATGCTTCAGAGGGAATGAACAGAACAGGACAATCGTTGAGTAATCCATCGCTTGTCATCCAGTCCCAGCTTCTGATGTTTACCCCCATGTAAACCAAATAGAAGTTAAATTGACATAGGGCACCTTTATTTTGAAATGAGAATGTTCTCATGCAGATTTGCAGTGAAGTAACAAAAAGTGTGGATTAAAATGGATTTTATTATTTTGGTACAAGTTTATGTATAGTCCAGTCCTTAAATTTCTGGCTGAACTGGCATCAATTCCATCCCAAGCCCAAATGTCTACACTACAATTTTATAGCCCAGTAGCCTGAGCCCTACCAGACTAAATCAATAGATATGGGTGTGACGGTGCTGTTTCTGGTGAGACCCAACTGACAGTGCCAAGTCAGGACAAATTGCTTCAACCAGGGCAGCTTCAGCCCAAAGCTGGGGTTTCTCCACCTCTATGGCAAACCAAACCAGCCAAACAGAAAAGACTTTGGTTTCACCTCACAAGCTAGCCACAAGCCACACAAGCAATTCCCCTTAGACACTCCAGTTTCCCAGTATCACCACCAGCAGCCACTCGCTCTGGGGACAAATGGTTATGAAAACCAATACCCCAATAAAAAAATGGTTCTCCCCAATTCCAAAGAATCAGGCCCCAGACCCAGCTCAATGTACAAATCAGATCTTACCCACAAATCATGCTGTTGCCAATCCTTTAGAATTTAAAATCTAAAGGTTTATTCATAAAAGGAAAAAGAGATAGGTGAAAGTTAGAAATGGTTAAAAGAAATCAATTACATGCAGTAATGGCAAAGTTCTTGGTTCAGGCTTGCATTGGTGGTGGAATAAACTTCAGGTTCAAATCAAAGTCTCTGGAATACATCCACAATAGGGATGGGTCATCAGTCCTTTGTTCCAAGCTTCTCTGTGTAGCAAAATTTCCTCCAGAGTAAGAATGACAACTGAAGCTGTCTGAAAACAAGATAGCTGAAGCTGACTGAAGACAAAATGGAGATCAGACATCAACCTTTTATAGTCTTTCCAGGTGCAGGAATTTTCTTTGTCCTTTGCTGTGGAAGTTTACAGCAAAATGGAGTTTTGAGTCACAAAGGCAATCCCTGCCCCCTTGCTAAGACACAGGATGTGTCTGCCTTCCCTTAATGGGTCCATTGTGTAGCTGATGGCTCTTAATGGGCCATCAAGCAGGCCAGGCAGAGCTAACAGCAACTTGTCTGGGAGGTCACCCAGAAGCAGAGCATAAGTTTGAGATACAGACATTATATAGCCAACATTCATAACTTTAACTACAAAAATGATACACACATACAGATAGCATAATCAGCAAACCATAACCTGGTCTTAGACACCTTATATGACCCCCTTTACATAAGATTTGGTGCCCCTATAGGACCTCGGTTGCACCAATGATCAATATGATCCCAGATTATTTCAGTAACATGAGAATGGGCTAGCTGCACATGTTTTATTGCAGAGTAGACATACACATTACCATTTTAGACTCAGAGAAGAGGCAAGACCGGAGAACTGCAGAAATAGGGTAATCTAGTTTGGTGAGGCTAATTTATTTAATTATCTATTATTTCTTGAATGGTCATCATCCCTTAGTGCCCTGGTGTTAATTACTTTAAGAAATATTCACATAGTTGTCCATAGCAGTTTTTACTCTTTACTTCTTTTAAGCTCAGGAAATTTTCATTTTCTCTTTCTTTCTTTCTTTCAATCTCAAAGGATTCATTTAAAGATGGACTGACGTCAGTGGCGTTATTCCAGGTATTTTTCTAGTGTAACTGAGAGCAGAGTCTTTATGAAACAGTATATTGAATGGAAAAAAAGTCAATTTTTCTTTGGTACTGGATTGTAACTTATAATTAACTATAGGAGTACTATCATTTTACATTTTGAAGCCTGAAATATCTTCTTTAACAGGATATGTCAACTTAAAATTGCACTTCTGTATGATTTTTAAAACTACTTACTATTGTTACAAATAATATATATGATGATTATAAATGACAGAGATTAGCGGAAACATATGTTTCCAGTTTGTTTACTTTGTGCATTTGACACCACTTTGTGTGCAGTCCCTTTCACTGTTACCCCTTTATAATCAGTCAGTTCAGCTTATTGTTTTTGTGGGTATTTTGCACAATAACAAACAAACAAAAACATTGTAAATATGGGAAAATGTGATTCTAAAACCACAAAAATTGTCAGGGGTTTACAGCAGCAAGTGCTATACCTGAAACTACCTTTAATTCAGTTTTTGAACTTGACTACCTTTTAAAATCAACAATGCTCCTGTAAAGGATTTATATTCTCTCTCTCTCTCTCTATCCCACCATACATACTGGAGTTCTTAACATTTATACTTTTAGCTGTACTGAATAATGTTGATTTCAGGTCAGTGTAATGAGAAGTAATAGCCAGACCCCTCTGTACAATGCAAGGATGATCAAAGGTGCAGGAAAATGTAAAGGGGCCAAAACTTGCAGAAATGGAAGAAGTGGAAACTTTGTTTCATGATTAATGGCCTGAAAATCAAAAAGAAATCTTACAAAAAGTAGAGATATGGACAGATTTCTAAGGATGAGTACAAAAGAACTGAAAAAGCATGTAGGGACAAAATTAGAAAGGCTAAGGCATGAAATGAATTACACATAGCAAGGGACATAAAAAGCATAAGAAGATGTTCTAAAAATACATTAGGAACAAGAAAGAGAAGAAAGAAAGTATAGGTCCACAACTTAGGCCAGGTCTACACTACCCGCCAGATTGGCGGGTAGAGATCAATCTTTCGGGGATCAATTTATTACATCTCATCTAGATGTGATAAATCGATCCCCAAGTGTTCTTCTGTTGACTCCAGAACTCTAACGCACCAAGAGGCGCAGGCAGAGTAAACAGGGGAGCGACTCAATGCTGTGAAGACGCCGAGGTAAGTCGACCTGAATATGTCGACTTCAGCTACACTATTCACGTAGCTGAAGTTGCATATGTTAGGTCGATCCCCTCTTCCCCCCAGCGTAGACTAGGGCTTAGAGAGGAAATTATGACTTAGTTGTGACCAGACGATTAACACAATTTATATTAACAAGGGGAAGAAACACAAGCCAAAACAGGGAAAAAAACAGTTAAAAGAATATGTAGATAAATTAAATGTATTCAAGTCAGCAGGGCCTGATGAAATTCACCCTAGGATACTTAAGGAACTGGCTGATATAATGTTGGAACAATTAGTGATAACCTTTAGAATTCATGGAGGATGGGTAACATCCCAGAGGACTGGAGAAGGACAAACACAGTAGCTATCGTTAAGAAAGAGAACAAAGAAGAACCAGGGAAGCATAGACCAGTCAGTCTAACGTTAAATACCTGGAAAGATACTGGAGGAAATGATTAAACATGAATTTGTAAGATCATAGAGGATAAAAGGATTATAAGAAATAGCCAGCATGGATTTGTCAAGAACAAGTCATGCCAAACCAACCTAATTTCCTTCTTTGGCAGTGTTATTGGCATAGTGAATTTGGGAGGAAGTAGTAGATGTGCTAGATCTTGATTTTAGTAGGGCTTTTGACATAGTCCCACATGACATTCTGATAAGAAAATTAGGGAAAAGTCGTCTACATGAAATTCCTATAAAGTGGGTATACAATTAGTTGAAAAACTTCACTGAAAGATAGTTAGCAATGATTTACTGTCAAAATGGGTGGACATATCTAGTGGGGACCCACAGAGGTCTGTCCCAAGTCCAGTACTATTCAATATTTTCATTAATGACATGGATAATGGAGTGGGGAGTGTGATACAGCAGGAGAATGATAGATTGGAGATACATAAGCCTCAGAATGATCAGAGCCTTATTTCCGGGGGACTGAGGAAAGGTTACTACAGGTTAATTAGAGCACCTGGAGCCAATAAAGGCTCTGCCAAAGACCTAATAAAAACACATTTCAGTCAGAGAGAGAAGAGGGAAGGAGAGCAGACTGTACTTTGAGTGAATACTGTTGTACTTATTGAATGGTGGTTGAATCATCAAGGGACATATGGCTCTTTAGCACATCTGGCATGTAAATACCTTGTAACGCCAGCTACAACAGTGCCATGCAAACATCTGTTCTTATTTTCAGGTGTCATTGTAAACAAGAAGCATGCAACATTATCTTCTGCAAGTGCAAACAAACTTGTTTGCCTGAGTGATTGGCTGAACAAGAAGTAGGACTGATTGGATTTGTAGACTCTAAAGCATGAGTCTCAAACTCATGACCTGAGGACCATCTGCGACTTGCGAGCCTCCCCAACGTGGCCCACAGGGCTCCAGCAGTTTTGGGGCCGGGTCTCTCCTTTGGTCCCACCTGCCGCCCCGTCTCTTCCCACAGCCTGCACCTCATCTCCACACACACCCTCTCACCCCCAAACTCCCTCCCAGAGCCTGAACCCCATTCCCACACACCCCCAGCTCCCAAATTCTATCCCAGACACCCTCCTGCACCTAAAACCCCTCCCAG